>PVLC010009009.1:0-55851 GCA_004027655.1 Graphiurus murinus | reverse complement strand
CTCTCTCTCCCTTTCCTCCCTCCTTCTCTTCCCTCTTTCTCTCTCTTTCTTTCTTTTGTACTGAAGATTGAACTCAGGGGCCATCTACCTCTGAGCTATACCCCCAGCCCTTTATATTTTGAAACAGAGTCTCACTAAATTACTGAGATTGGCCTCAAACCTGCAATCTTCCTGTCTTGGCTTCCCAACTACAGGGATTATAGACATGCACCAGCTCCAGTTCATTTCTAAAAGGACACCATGACCTTAATACAAAATCCTGAAAGGACATTTACAAGAAAGGAAAATACAGGCCTTGGTGTCTCATGAATATAATTACAAAATCCTATTGAAAATATTAGCAAAATGAATATTGCTGTATTTAAAAGGAGAAATATATCATGGCTCAGAAGTTTTATTCTAGCAATACAAAATTCATTTAACATTTACAAAAACCAATTGATGTACTTATGTGTGTAATATAAAGAAGAAAAATTATGCAATCATCTCTATGAGTGGATCAAAGTTAATATCCATTCATGATTTTGGTAGAAAAGAATCTTAGCAAAGTAGAAACAGAAGGGAACTTCTGTAACTGATTTTAAAAAAATCTACAAAAACTCTACAGCAAACATTAAACTTAATGGTAAAATGTTCAAAGTTTTCCATCTGGAATCTAGAATAGAACAAGGACACTCCCATCACCATTTCTATTCAATACTTTCTGATACTAGTTAGTATAAGAAGGCAATATGTTGAAATGAAAGCTGTAAGAACTGAAAACAAGTAAAACTACTACTTATGTGCCATTTGATGTGAACATAGAAAAATCCACACATTATTATACTTAGTATATGGCTATTACAAGCTTGATGGGTATAGTGTATAAAAACCAGTAATAAACAAATAATTCCTAAAAATCAATTTAGGTTATATAATTGAAAAGTAAAGCTAACATATACACATCATTACCAAGCATCAAATATTAGGAATGAATTCAGCCTAGTATGAAAGCCTCCATATAGTAAATCACCAAACATTACTGAGAGATATAAAAAACAAAATACTTCATGGAACAAACACACCTTTGATGAATTAAAGCAGCCATTACTTTAGAGATGTCAACTGGGGGATGTAGCTCATTGATAGAGTGCTAGCCTGACATGTGTGAAGCCCTGGGGTCAGTCCCCAGCAATGAAAAATAAATAAATGAATAAATATGCCAGCTCTCCCCAAATTGATCTACAGATTCAATGCAATATTAATAAAGTCTCAAAAGCTTTTTATTTCAACAACAATTGGTATAATAATTCTAATATTATATTGACATATACAATAGTAGAAAATAGTGGACCACATTGGTCCAGATATTCTAAAAGAAGAATAAATTTAAAGGGATTAGACTAAAACATATTAAAAATCAATATAAAGGAACATTAATTGTGGAAGAATGGTACTGGTGCAAAGTTAAGTACTCTCTTCCAATAGAAGAGAATAAAGAATTCTAAAAACCTGCCCATATGTGGTCTCAAGATTTATGTATTTATACTAAAAGATATGTGGTCAATTGAATTTCCAAATAGAAAAAGAAAAAATTCTTTATCCATACAAAGAAAATGTGGCCCATATACAGCCATAAGTAAGAATAAAACCATATCATTTGCAGCAAAATGGATGGAACTGAAAAACATTATATTAAGTGAAATAAGTAAAACGCACAAAGACATTTGTACCACATATCTCCTCTGATATGTGGATACTAAAGAAACAAAACTGACTTGAGTGTAGAATAATTATTACTAGGGATAGGAGAATGTTGGATGGGGAAGAGAGGGTAGAAAAGGGGTGGCTGGGAGTGAAGAGTTGTAAATAAAAAACATACGGGACTTTACATAATGTGAAGAGAACTGCAGAATAGTGGGAGAGGATTGGTGGAGGGATTTGGGGAGAAGAGAAAGAAAGATTGAGGAAGGAAACAGTTCAAATAATACTATGACACAATACGAAGGTACCACTACCAATTTCACTACATGTACAGGGAAGGAGGGGGGGCAGGGTAGAATGCAGAGGGAAATACATCAGGAGTTGTGTGCATGTATGTTTGAATCACATTGAACCACGCTATGATGTATATAATTGCAATATACTAATAAAAGCATAAAAAAGGGTGGTTGGATTTGATCAGTGCACTCTGTATGCGTGTATGGAAGTATCACACTGAATCCCATTAATATATACAATTTATATGTGTTAAGATAATTTAAAACCCATTTTCATTTAAAAAATGGGTTCATACAATCAACAACAAAATCAATTCCAAATATATTGTTTATCTAAATGTGAAAGAAGAAACAATATAGTTTCTAAAATATAGTATGGGAGATCATTTTATAAGACATAAATTTATAAGACATAAAATTGGCAACATAAGGGGGAATTATATTAAATTAAAATTGCATTAAAAGATAAATTTTATTTATGAAAAGATATACTTAAGTAAGTGAAAAGAAAAGCCACAGATGGGTAAAAGCTATCAGCAATATGTATATTCAATAAAAGATGCATATCCACAATATATATGAAGAACTCTAAATCAAGAAGAAAAATATGTCAAAGAATGGAAAACAAAGTTTTTAAAAAGCTCTAAAGAGGAAAAGAAATATCTTCTTCTTCTTCAAAAAAAAAAGAATGTCAAAATTGAAAAAAAAAAGAAGCCTGAAAACTTGTTCCATTTCAAACATAGAGAATTGGAAAAAACAAAAACAAAAAAACCATGATAATACATTACTACTTCATCATTACAATGGCAAAATTTTAAAAAGTTAATAATCTAAAATGTTAGGAAGGGTGGGACAATTAGAATTCTCAAAAACTATAAAACTATAACTTGGAATGTAAATCACTGCAACCACTTAGCAAGTTAAAACTATCTGCTAATGCTGAATATGCAGATGACTCAGAAATTACATACTAGGTATATATCCAGCAGAAAGTCCTTAAGTCTGCACCCTCCCCACTCCAAAAAAAAAAAAATAGTGCAAAAGTATTATTGGCAGAAATGTTTGTAACAGCCACAAGCTAAAAGGAAAAAACAAAACAAAACAAAAAACAAAAGCAAAGATAAAAATCTTATTATTCATGAGGAAGTAGAATGAATAAATAGTGAATTATTCAAACAATGAAATACTTGGAAAAATGAAAAACAGTAAGTTAGCACTCTACCTAACAATGTGGATGAATTCTGCAAACATAATATTGAGTAGAAATGTCAAATACTAAATAATACTGTTTTGCATTCTTTCATGATCTGGCCAGTCAGATACAGCCAGAAAAGGAAACTCACAGTTTATTGTAGTCACAGATTCTAGAAGAGGGGGGTCACCCTGTGCCATTAGGAACCACATGGGAGGAGCACCAAGGGAGGGAGCTAAATTAAACAAGAGGTGGACCCTTGAGCAAGTAACGTTTAGGGGTCAAAGTGGAATACACAGAAAAGGCACAGGAGGATTCCATCGGCACTTTGAATATCACTAGGTTACACTCAGGTGAGCCTCATCACACCAGTGTGTCTGGTCACCTGAGCAGGAAGCTCTCAGGTTGTTGGTGGGGATGCTGAGGTTGATGAAAATATGAAATTCTAAAAGTTACAATATAAATCATAATGGATGATTCCATTCATATACATCTCATTAAAAGGAAGAATTGATCTATGATGTTAGAAGTAAAAATGATGGCTGTGTGTAGGAGGGAGGGTATAGTGCCTGGGAGGCCGCCCTGGGATGGTGGCATTCCACTTCCTGCTCTGGGTGATGTGTACTCAGCTATGTTCACTTTGTGAAAATGCACACGCTGTGCGTACTCTGAATTGTGTATTACTCTGATTATAGTCTGCACTTCAATAAAGTTTGAAACATTAAATACATAAATATTTCATTTACTTTCATATTCTTCTATGTCAAAGTCATTTGACTGTTTGGAGACACATAGACTTGGTTTTATTTTGTGTTCTTCTTTTATTAATCATTTTAAAGGCTGGTTTTGGTTTTAAAACAAATATCTGCTCCTTTGGAAAATAAAAGTTAACATCATTTGCACAGTTGTTAAGGAATCATTTAATCCAATTAAAACTGAAATTAGGGCTTTTCATTTGATTTCACTTTCTTGTCTTGAATTAATTTAACTACCATGGTTTGCTCCCTATTTACTATTCTCTCAATTCCTCTGTTTCTATAGCTCAGTCAGATATTTCTTTGAAGTTGAAGCTTAAACCTTTCCCCATCCTATGAAGACTAACGCTATTGAAAATTTCAGAAAATTTTAAGAAGAGATATTGAAAAGTATGAGCAGTAATTTTTTTGCCCTATATTTACTTGTATTTGATTCTTAGGTGAGTGACAAACAGTTTGGTGATTAAAAAAATGAATGGTTTGTGAAGTAGTTTCAGGGCTGGTGTAGTCCACTATCAAAAGAATAAGTATACCTAATGAATACACAAATGCATTGTAGCAAAAGAATGGATTCTACAGTTCTTAGCTTAAAACAAAACAAAACAAAGAAAAACCTCTTTCCACTCTTTAAAATCACAGAGGACCCTGAAAGAGCTTGGTTTATATTATCTGTGTCTAACAATGTCTAACAATATTTGCCACACTAGAAGCTATTAATTTCCTTAAAATAACTCTAAAATGACTATTACAACTTAACATATATAATACATCTTGATGAAAAAGTATTGTTTTCCAAAACAACAACAACAAAAAAGAAGTATGAAAAATACAGCATTGATTTATGTTTTTGCAAATCTCTTCACTCTCTGGCTCAGTAGAAGACCGCTGGATTCTCACAACTGCTTCTGCATTCAATCTGTTGAGTTGTAATATGTAGTAAAGTTCTTGGAAAAGTTTGCTGGAGCCACATGAGAGATTAACAGTGAATAAGGAAAATAATACCATATATTATGGAAATAGATTTAGTCTTTGAGGGCACTCTAAAAGGATACTGGAGACCCCAGGAATTCCCAGACCACATTTTTGAGAACCATTAACCTAGGAAATTTTAGAATTTTTTTGGTTATACTATTTAGCCAATTTTTTCAACTATTTCATGTGCTTTTGAAGAAAAATGTATTTGTAGGAAGTTATATTTTAATATAATTAATAGAAGTATAATAGCAGTTGCTTAAATAGAATATAAAATATGCAAGTACTTTCATAGATTATAAATATAAATCAGGGGTCAAGCAAACATTGGCCTACTGTCCTATAGCCTGTTTTTGGATGGCTCTTGGACTAATTATGTTTTTTTCATTTTTTAAGGGGTTGCTAAAAAAATACACACACACACACACACACACACACACACACACTCGATATGCAGCAAAAACCATGTGTGTCCCACAAAATATTTGCTATTTGGCTCCTTACAGTAAAAGGTTGCTGATCTTCGAATAAACAAACTACTATTATATCATTCATATTTGATATTACCATAGATATTTTCTTCTTTCTGGCAAGTTAAAATTAAAAAACAGCAAATTTGTTAAAGTTTTCCAGTGGGAATATGAGTTATATGGAACTTTACAAGTTTTGAGTTTCAAGTCTCTGCAAGCAGAGCTTTATCCGCTTTTAATTTATCCTTTAATGCTATTTTATTTGTTCTTACTTTAATATTGTCAATTGCTTTTAATATCACAGTATATTACTATATTGTATACTTTAATATAATTTTAGAATATTTATCTTTTAGGTTAGTTTGATTCATTCACATTCGTTGTATAAATCACATTTGATCTTTCTTCAATCATTTCAGTATATCAATCTCTTTAAATAATTACTTTCTGATTTGACCATCTGCAATGTTTTCTCTGATTTTCTTAATCTTCCACTAATTTTTAAGGCACATGGCTCAATATAATACAATTAGGGATTACTAATGTTCATGCAAATACTTAAAGCAACAATGTGAAAAATGAAACTATTATTCAAGATTTCCATGTAAATGAGATATTATTAATATTATATATATATTATAATATTATTATTGTGTGAATATCTGTGCAAAGCATTTACATACACACATGAGTTCATACAATGTTCTTGTGAGTAGGTTCCTTCTACAGATGAGTCCATAGGGCTCAAATGAATTGTTCCTAGTCACCCTTCTAGTGAGAACAAGACATGGAAGTCAGACCTCCATCTGGCAGACAGTGAAGGCCCTGTCATCAGCCTCTGCACTGAACCACAGACTCTCCCTAAACTGGAGAGTCGGTTCCAGAGAGCCCATGGGGTAAGCTCTTTGCTTTTGCTGTGATCTTCTTTCCCAACCTGCTCACTCCAGGAAGAGCCACAGCCAGAGCCGACACTCTCATAAGACCATAAGACCACTGCAATTTGTTTGAGATGTTGAACAAATTAACAAAAACTCCAAGAAAATTTAGATAGAAGTCAGAGAGGAGAAAAATGCAGTTACTTAAAGATTCTCATACACAATTGTTCTTTAAACTCTAAATCAAGCTCCAATCCTGTGTGGCCCTAATCATCTTATTGGTCCAGCCACCCTGGAACTAAGGCATTCAGATATGCAGTGTCTATCTATGTACAAGAGCTCTGTTTCTCAGTTTTACTTTATAATGTATGGTCTTTCTCTTTTATACTATAACCTTTTTAGTACTCATATGTATCTTTTTTAAAAATAACCCCAGAGCATTTTAAATTCATATGAAGCCAAATTGTTCATAAATGTTCTCATCTGATGACCTCCTTTAATTCTTTAAATACTAAGAATTAAAGACTGTTAACATACAGTTTGGATTTTGTCATAAAAGCAACCCCCAAAATGAAAGAACACATTATGTCATTTACATTCTTTGTCACTCACTTGAATCATACATAACTCTTTCAAACAGCCTACACTCTGCATTGATCCATGCAGATCCTTTAGTGGGATGGAGGAAATGGCACCTAAGAGGTTCTGACTCACATTCTTGCTAACAGCAGTGGGCTGGTGTGACCCAGCAGGGGTGGAACTGGAGCAGGGCTTGGCCACCCAGCAGAAGGAGTACCTGGGTTCCTGTGTGCATGCTCAGCCCAAAAAGTCTGCATCTGGCCAGACTTCCAGGCAGCCTTGCTCCTTATGCAAACATGGGTTTGGGGCTTCTGTTTGGTAGTCTTCAAGGCTGGTTCGTTCTCTCTCTCTCTCTCTCTCTCTCTCTCTCTCTCTCTCTCTCTCTCTCTCTCTCTCTCCCCCTCCCCTCCCCACCCCTAATAAATTAGAATGAAAGTTTAGACTTATACAAAAGAGCATAAAAGTTTAGATAATGTATTTGGCTACAAACCACCCTTACTTCAAAAGACACAGCAAAGGCCCATGAAAAAGAGCACAGGATCCATACTTCATTTCCTTTGAATCCCAGTTCTAGCACTTAATAGCCATGAGACTTCTCTGTGCCTCACTTTCTTTGTCTATAAAATGAGTTAGCAATAGTATTTTCCTCATAGGGTGTTGTAAAGATGAAATGAGTTGATAATAAATTACTTCATGCCCCCAAAGTAGTAAATATTTAGTATAAGTTAGTCATATCATTGTCTTTATTTTTATTATACTTTGTTTCTCCATCTGTACCTCTCTCTCCTCTTCTTGACCATCCCTTCAGCCCATATTTTTCAGCTATTTAGTTTTTATATTGTCTTTATGAGTTGCCTCATATCCTTTGAAAAAAAGTTGATCCTAGGAATACATTCTTATGATAAATAAATAGATGGAAGAAAAGGAGGGAGAGAGTGAGGAAAGGATCCTACTATGTATGGAATTATTGAGGGCAGAATGTTCCTGTTTTGTTTGCTTAAAGTCATTTGCTCTCTAATTTTCTAATCTATATTCTCTGGTATACTGATAATTTCTGGGAAAAGGGAAGGTGGTGCATAGAATTCCTTCCTGGGGCATTCCTCTTGTCTCTGGAGATAGCACGTTGTCTTTGCCTGCCCCAGAAGTGGCCATACTCTGCATATACCTAGTCACTCCTCCATCTGTGATTCACCCTTTCTCAATACAGCACAAGGCAATTGGCACCCATCAGGGCTAGCCTTTAGAGATGGAACGAGGATACTGGCTGGCTCTCCATTCTGGTCAAGGTTTCAGTATCCCAGGAATCCTTCCCTTCCTCTCAGCTTCACTTGCGGCTTTCATACAATATCCACTTGGGGGAGATGGCTCATGACTCTCCCTTTTAGATATGATTAAAGTGTGACTTCAGTAGATTAAAGTACAAGCATCACCTAGAAGTAGCTCTCCAGATACAGTTATTTGTCAAGGTTAATTAAACTTTTAAATAAATTGTGTATTTATGCCTTGTTTCTTTCCACAAAGGATTCAAGGACTCCAGTTAATTATTACTAATAAAGCTTTGGAAACTAGCATATTTCGCCACACTGGAAATGAATATAATTTTTTCCTTTGAACAAGGGTGTCTTAGAATAAAGAGAGTACAATTCACTAATAAAAATGACATGATTGATAACTCTGACATGTACTAGATCAAATATTTCATGTAGTTTTGGGGGCCAGGAATATCAGCGCCCTGGGATAAAATGGACTAGATATTAGCAGCAAGTCAGCAACCGTATGGAGTGTGATTAGCTTCATATTAGGCACAAAATGGTATGCATATATGATATTTAATGAACCAGAGGGCTCAGAAGTTGCCTCTCCAGCTGGTTTTTCATTTGCCATGTGACTTTCAGCTAGTCGTTCATCTTTGTACCTCAGAATCTTCTTTTCTGTAAAATGAGGAAGAAATTAAAAGACATCGCTAAGGAATCTTCCTTTCTGTGATTTGACCCTTATAAACTCCGCATCACAATTTAGTCATATAGTTGTTAAATTGATTGACATTCTTTAAAGAGATACTTAAAACTTTTTCTGAGCACCTCTTCCCTCCTTCTCTTAATTTCCAACTCTGTAACAGCTTTAACTCTAAGAATAGAACATGGCATTGAAATGAGTTATATATTTTTACATTTATATGGAAAAATTCTTTGAGTGGCTTTAGTTGCCTGCATGGCTAGATATTTAGCCCTTTAATTTCAATGCAGTAATTCATCCATTTTACTCACCTACAAGACAGTGTGTATCTGATTTTTTAGTTACAGTCACAAGAGACACCAGTACAACTGAACTCTGCTTCCTATTGGGAGGCCATGTTCATTTTCCTTGCAAGATTATACATGAACAATGGTTACTGAAATAAGTGAAATCACAGAGTCTCTAAAAATAGATGCAGGTATATTTCTTCCTACTGGCAAACAGTAGCAATTACAAGTATTAACTCAGTTGGTATTTGATCCTTAGAAAAGGTTCTTGATTTGGTTCTCTTTACAAATTATTCTCAGGAGAAAATGCCAGGGATACCTGAAGGTTTCAGAATAACTCAAAAACATAGTATCGCTCTTTCTCCTCCTGTAACTGCCATTTGCTAACTTCCCAATTAATTCTTCGCACCCGCCCTCCTTCCGCCTACACACCCCTGCATACGATCTGTCTTAGTCATTTGTCACTATCTACTAGAAGCAGTATAGTAGCACCTTGATTAGTATTCACAGTAATTATTTCACAGATTCTTAGTGGAATGTACTTATATTCTTCCAGCAAATTTTCAGGTTGCTTAAGGTCAAGCCCACTTCAATCCAAGAAAGGGTATTCAATAAACATCTTATCCTAAGACACTGAAATAATTATTTGCTTCATCAAGGTTTGACTTAATCTCTCAAATTAAATTCCATGTGGAAGGATAGCACAGAAGGGGTCATTGTTTGAAGAGTACTAGATGAATGGGTGAAAAACCTGGAAGGGTGTTATTGATCACTAATCCAGCAAAAAAAAATAAGTTCTGAAATGTGGAAGTGCTGCCCTTCTGGGAAGGTCGACTTCTCAAGTAGCAAATGACAAAAGAGATTTGAGAGTAAGTAAACTTTCTAAGGGGTTCCAGCTCCTACATTTCAACATATAGTTATCCTCAAAATGCACAAACAGATGTGTGAACACACACACACACACGGCTGTGCAGCAATAACTCAAAAATATTGCAGATAATTCCACAATATATCTCCAAGTTGGGTATATTAAGTAGTAAACGTTTTAAAGACAGAGATTAGACCTTTTTTGACTTTCTATCCCTAGTCTCTATCCCAGTGCACAGAAATGGTCAGGGAACATGTTACCGATGAAGTAACAATGACAATAACTAAGCATTTTAATCATTTGTTATAATTGTATTTAATATCATGCCAAAATGCCATTAGGTATATACTTTTAGTATCCTTATTTTATAGGCAAGGAAACTGAGATCTAAAATAATTTACTTGCCCAAAGTCTATTCCCAGAGTCCATGACCTAAGGATCACTAAGAATATACTTTAAACTACTTTCATTAAAACTCTGAAAATCAAAATATTATTTACATTTTCCAAAAGATTTGCTTATATGAAGTCATGTGAAACTAATGGCTTTTGCCATTCTTTTTTTAAAGATAGAATAATAGAGGCAAAAATGTAACTAAATAAATTCCACATAGACTACCAACGAACACTGGGAATATCATTTTGTAATGATACTCAGTTTGTATGAATGCTTGTCCCCCTAAAATTGAATAGAAATAGTCCTATCTACTGCACTGGATAGTTTACTAATACAGTCATTTGTATCCATGGGGGATTAATTTTTTGTTGTTGTGATACTGGGGATTGAACTCAGAGGCATTCTACCTCTGAGCTACATCCCCAGCCCGATTTTTTATTCTTTATTTTGAAACAGGGTCTCACTACGTTGTGGAGGGCCTCACTAAGTAGCTGAGGCTGGCCGGAAACCGGATCCTCCTGTCTCAGCCTCCCAAGTAGTGGGATTATAAGTGTGCTCCACCACACCCGGCTCATGGGGAATTAATTCACAGATCCCAAAGAAGACATTGAAGCCTGCAGATATTCAAGTCTCATCTTAAATGGTGTAACATTTTCATAAAACCTACATACATCATCCCATATACTTTAAATCACCTCTAGATTACATATCCAATACAAAGTAAATATTATATGTATAAGAGTTATGCTGTTTTTTAGGGCATAATAACAAAAAAGTATGTATATATGCAGTACAGATGTAAATTGTTTTCAAATATGTTTGGTCCACAGTTGACTGAGTCCAAGAATGCAGAGCCCATGGATAGGAAGAGCTGATGGCCATTGCTGTAACTCATGTAGATCATGGGCCTTGTCAGATTTTCCAGGATCAGATCCTGTATTTAATTCCCTTTGTGCTGAGCCTAGATTTCTGCTTACCGTGATTCCCAATGACTACGCAGTGTTTCGCTGTCTTGTATGCGGGTCACAAAACAAGCAATAATGAGTATGATATTTCTCACAGTGGGACTCAGAGCCTTCTTCTCATCTTCTTTTATAGGCTATCCTGTTACGTTTTCTGTGTTGACAGTTGAAACCCAGAAAGGTCAGTCTCTACTTATATTTACTATTTATTCATCTTAGTAGTTTATAAAAAGAGCTATTCCTGAACAATTCAATTTAAACCCCTAAGAAAAACTTGACAATAAAAGACTACCAGTGGGGTGTTAAGCAGTCTGATTTAGTTACATATCGCATTGTATGGAGAAAATAAACCAAATTTCCTTTGTAAATTCACTCTGAAAGTAATTCCTTGTTTTTACAGAAGTAAAAGGCTGTCTAAAATATGTTCTTGTTGTGTGTTCTGTAGACATGTGCCATTCAAAAATCATACCCTGTTTGTCCTATTTGCAGAGATGTATAACAATTACTCCTTAACTTTATGTTCAGAAATTCATATACGTGAGTGAAATACCTTTTGGCCCTTAAATTTTCTTTTCAAAAATATTGTATTTTACTACAAATGATTATATTCTCATTCTTAAAAGTTTTGTGTTAAAAAAGAGTAAGAATATAGGAAAAGAAATTTGTTATAAACCTTTTAATTGTGTTATTTAAAATTAGATCTCAAGCCGGGCATGGTGGCACACGCTTGTAATCCCAGCATTTGGGAGGCTGAGACTGGAGGATCCAGGTTCGCGGCCAGCCTCAGTTACCTAGTGAGGCAGTCCGCAACTTAGTGAGACTCGGTTTCAAAATAAAGAAGAAAAAATAGGGCTGGGGGTATAGCTCGGAGGTAGAATGCCTCTGAGTTCAATCCCCAGTACCACCAACCACCAAAAAAAAAAAAAAAATTAGATCTCAGATTGCTTCAGTGAGAAAGGATGAATTCTAGAAAATAAAGATAAGGATACTTTTTGGTTTTTGTTGGTCTCTTTCTCTCTCGTTCTGTGTGTGTGTGTGTGTGTGTTTGTGTGTTTTGTTTTGTTGTTTTTGTCTGAGGAGATAGGGAACCAAGTAAGTAAGTAGAATTCAAAGAAATGTGTATTGCATGTGAAAATTAAGGGTTAGAAAGGTGACAGGAATAAGATGTCATTTCAATCAAAAGAGTTTTTTGTGGTTTTGTAGAATGTAGCTCCCTGCTCTGAGTAGCCAGCACACAGTTGAGAGACAGAGCTGGTCAGACCTAACATCATCTTGGAAATGCCAATCTTAATATAGTACTTTGAAATCTACAAATCACTTTTATTTCATCCTCATAACAATGTTATGAAGTTGAATTTATTATCCTTATTCTAGAGACACTCCTGAGTTGTAGAGATGTTAAATTACATTACCAAAGCCGCCATATAGATCAGAGATAAAGGCAGGATTAGAAACTAGGATTTAACTCCTAAACTGGTGTTTATTCTGTTACATTTGTCTGCTTTCATGTGATGATGTTATAAATCATGTCATGATAAAGCTAGCACTTACTGAGCTCCTATTATGTGCAGGGCACTATTCTAAGTGCCTTACATGCATTAATTCTTTTAATAACATGATGTAATAATCCCAAGAAATTTCACCTTACAAAATTCATTCTGCATCTACAAATATATGATCCCTTTTGGCATTATGAAAAGTTGTCACCTTCACGGTTCTGGAATCCAGAGAATTTTTGCTAGATTGTGTAAAATGCTAGACAGAAGCATGGAAGAAGCAGATGGTCACCCTCAGGCCTAGAAAGGAGAAAAATGGACCCTGACTAGGGAGAAAAATCAGTATTATTTCATATGATTTAAAAAGGCCGATATTTTTTTTCTGACTTAAGAATTCTTTCACCTTTATTTCCAATTTAATGCTACTGTGACATACATACAGAGGTCTTTTTTTTTTTTTTTTTTTTTTATGGTACTGAGGATGGAACCCAGGGGCATTCTATCTCCGAGCTACACCCTCAGTCCTATTTTTTATACTTTATTTTGAAACAGGGTCTCACTAAGTTTCAGAAGTATCTGAGGCTGGCCGCCAACCCGGATCCTCCAGTCTCAGCCTCCCAAGAACTGGAATTACAAGTGTTACAGTCAACTTTTGATTATAGTCTTCTAGACCCAGTTTGCAGAGAATTAGTGATAAATTTGTTACTTTTAAATCCTGGTTTCAGTTGTTTCTATGCAAATTGAAGAATAATGAGTTTAATTTTAGCAAGAGGCAGCAAAACTAATCTTAGCAATGGCTATTTAGCTTATACATAAAACTAAGACCTTATATCAAGTTTTTTGTTTTAATCCATAAAATTTTTTTTAAATGTTTCCTTCCTTTGTCCCTGGCCCAGAAAGTTTTATATAAGTTTTAAAATTGTGGTCACCATATGCACTGGACACCTGTTGTACTCCATTTCCCATTTTTTTCAGTCCACCTTTTCTGCAGCCGCAGTCACAGCAACCAGCCTCAAACAGGTATAACTTAACAGCAACAGGTCTCAATTGCACCACAAATCTCACATTTTCCCTAGGACACTCTGATCACTGAACAAGATGCTTGTGGGAATGTGACCATTACTCATTCATCCATAGCCCACGTCTGCAAAAGAGTTAATGCTTTTAAGTGTGAAAGGTATGGATAAATACTGCTCTCTTCCATTGTTCAGATGGGTAGTTCTGAGGCAAATTCTGCAAGGATTCTTAAAGGGCCCCAATTAAAGGGAACCCAAATTTTCCTAAGGGCTACAACTCTTGCACTAGCTTGAGTTCCTTGCCTGTCTCATTTTTCCTAAAATCCTCTTCTGTTCTCTGATATCACTTCCAAAAAGAAACTACCTGCATATGATCCCTTTGCTCCTGCTCTGCTTTTGGGGGCAACCCATACTAAAATCCTTGATTTTGTAAGTGACTTTACAAAGAAGACGACTATAGTTTATATTTTAAGTGACGTACAAAGTCCCATCTGTTAAAGGCCTGATTCCTAGCTTGATGCTATTGGGAAGTGGTGGAAACATTAAGAGGCAGGATTTTGTTTTTAGGCTTTTAGGTCATTGGGACTGTGTCCTCAAACTGGCTAGGTGGGATCCTGGCTCCTTCTTCTATCTTTCTCTCTTACCTTCAGGCTATGAATGAACAGTTTCACTCTGCCTGGCACTCCTGATATGATGTTCTGCCTCAACCAAAGCAACAGGACTAGCTAATCATGAACTGAAACTTTTAAATCTGTGAGCCAAAATAGCCTTTCTCTTCCTGTGTTCATTAGTTAAGGTATTTGTTATAATAATAGAAAGGTGACTAATACACAGATCCTCAGAATGAGACTCTGGATTGAGAACTATTCCCAGTGATAAGGGTACCATTCCACTCTTGGTTTGCACTAGCAACACAATATTTAAAGCTTATTGGCATTGGTAGGGAAGGAGGTAAAGTTTTGGCCTATGGCACCACTCAATATTGGAGCAATGACAAACAGAAGCATGGTAGAATTGGCTGGTTTTCATTAGCACTTTTAAAATCTCAAAAGTAAATAAATAAGTAAATAAATAAATATTCAAGATAGCCAAAAATCAACTAAAAAATGCTGTGAAACCAGAGGTCTCCATTTGTCATTTTAGGAGTTCTTAATTTTGTAGCTACGATGCACAAACACCCAGAAAATTGCAAGACCCAATTAATATTTAGCAGTAGAAACTAGGTGTGATCAGGGTACACTTGTTTATAATATTTTTGTTTATGATATTTTTGTTTATAATATTTTGTTTATGATAATCTCATTTTTTTCTCTATCAAATTCTTTTCCCACTGGTCCTCATTCAGAATGAATTTCTTGTGGCATGAGGTAGTAGATGCTTACTCTGGGACACTGAGATTTCTCCTACAGATCATAGAAGTATTTTCAGTATTTGATAGGTACACATAATAAAGAAAGGAATCTACATTAAATAAAAAACCCAACTTTAATGCTAAAAATGTGACAAGAACCATAATTGGATAATTTGTGGAAAAAGTTATAAACAACCCAAATCATGTTTGAAAAATCTATAGTATTGTGAGTATCGATTCTCAGAAAACATGCAAATGAGCTCAAGGTCTATTTTTCTCTAGTGTAAACTTTGTTTTCTTGGTTCTACAATAGAATGGAGCTAAGTATATTTCTTGATTATGGCCTTAGGTCTTGGGCTGAGGTAGTGTTAGGTTTAGATATTTAAGAATTATTTAATAAAAATAGAGGTGTGATGGTTTAGATTTAGAATGCCCCCAGTCCACACAGAAACAAGGAAACAATGTTGGAGCACTTGGTTGCTTACAGGGTTCCCTGGGAATGTGGCCTCAGGGATTATATGATTACTCCCTACCCCTTCCCTGCTTCTGGCCTCCATGATGTGAGGATATAGTATTGTGCTCTCCCTCTTTCTGTTTCCTGCTGTCATGCTCTGAGCTCTGGAGACCTAGCCTGACATTGAATGAACCCTAAAATATCTAAAACCTATATACAAATAAATCTCTCTTCCTCTAAATTGTGTGTTCATTTGTTTTAGATTAAGGCAGTGAGAATGCTGACTGAGATAGAAATTGGTACCAGGAGTTGGGTCACTAATATAAGTCTGACCATGTGGATTGTGAGTTTTTGGAACCGGTTTGTGAGAGGAAGTTGGGAGGGCCTGAATGTTGCTTAAAATGTGGATGGTAGAAAATGTGGATGGTAGAAACTGTGCTCAGATTTTAGAGGGCAAAGAGGACTCCATAGGAAAATAGGGTAGAGGCCACATATGTTACCTTTTGGCAAAGAACTTATCAGCATTTTTCCTATATCTTGAAACTTTGTGTAGATGTCAAATTTAAAGATAATGAAAGCTGGGTGTGGTAGCACATGCACATAATCTCAATTCTTGGGAGACTGAGACAGGAGAATCACAGGTGGAGGTATAGTTTGGAGGTAGAATGCCCCCAGGTTCAATCCCCAGTACAAAAAAAAATGATGGAATGACTAAGCTGGTGGAGAAAATCTCAAAACAGCAAAATATCTAAACTGCACGATACTGAAGTCCATGCCCAGCAAATCGTACGCCAAATTTTGGGAGCAGAAAACAAAACACAGAGACTCTATAGAGTTGTAGTTTGGCCAGAAAGGCATGTGTAAGCTTGGGTCCCAGAGACACATATTTCTAGAAGGTAAGATGGATGAAAGGAAGGAGGAAGTGGTCATAGACCAAATGGAGGCAGGACCAGTGACAACCATGATGCAAGTAGGACCAGCAGAGGCCTGATGGAGGTGAGCCCAGTGGTGGCCTGAGTGGAGGCAGGCTGAAAAGCTGCCTAGCAACAATGATTAAAGAGGGTGTGGCTTCCTTTCCTGTGGCAGTTGATTTCAGCATTCATGTAATGCTGGCTTTGCTAGATTAAAGGGGTCATGTAATCTTCCCTCCAGATTTCAAAGGAAGGCCCATAAAGTCAGGTAACATGTGACAGAATCAGAATTCCTACAAGCAGGTCCAAGGGGGTCAATATGTGAAACTGAAGGTGAAGCCAAGGTTGAAAAAAAAAAAAAACCTCCTGAGATTTAGGAATGCTAGAACCATGAAACAACTGAACAAAAGGCTGCAAGTTGTGAGCCATGGAGACAGGCTAGAAGAGCCAGTATGTCATCCATTACAATCAACCAGGCCATAGGGGTAGGGGTTCCCAGGTCATATGGAGACCACATCTCACCACCATGTGTGCCACATGTCAGAAGTGGAGCTGTAGGATCAAATGCTTGCCCTGCTGGAATTTGTTACTGTTTTTGTCCCATTCTTCCTTTCTAGAGCCCTATTCATTCTTTTGGAATGCAAATATTTACTCTGTGCCATTATACATTGGATATGTGAAACTTGTTTTTTTGTTTTTACAGGGGCTCACAGCTAAGAGTTTACCTAGAGTCTCAGAGGAGACTTGGACTTTGGACTTTTGAGTAATGGAGTAATACTGAAAATATTAAGGATACAGAATTCTTGAGTTCTACAAATACATTTTGCATTCTGAGGTGGCCATGAGGTCTAGAGGACAAATTGTGGAATGTAATAGTTTGAATTTAGAATATCCCCCTAGCTTTCACAGAAACAAGGTAGCAATGTTGTAATTGGGGCTTGGTTTCTAAGGCGAGGTCCCAGGGGTTGTGGCCTTGGGAATTATATGGTTCCTTCTCTCCCTGCTCTCTCTCTTTCTCTCTGATTCCAACCTCCATTATGTTAGAGGACAGTCTTGTGCTCTCCCTCTCAGCTTCTCGCCAGCATGCTTTGAACTCCACAGATCTGGACTGACATGTACTGAATCCTGAAATCTCAAAAAATTGTGAGTACAAGCCAGGTGTGGTGGCCCACGCTTGTAATCCCAGCATTTGGAAGGCTGAGACCGGAGGATCCAGGTTCGCGGCCAGCCTCAGCTACCTAGTGAGGCACTCTGCAACTTAGTGAGACCTTGTTTCAAAAATAAAGAATAAAAAATAGGGCTGGGGGTGTAGCTCGGAGGTAGAACGCCCCTGAGTTCAATCCCCAGTACCGCAAAAAAAAAAAAAAAAAAAACTGTGAGTACATAAATCTTCCTTCCTCTAAGTTATGCAGTCAGTTATTTTGGACTTTGGCAGTGAGAATGTTGACTGATACAGAAGCCACTTGCAAACAGTAAATGTGAATTATTCTGGGATATTACCATTTTATTGGGATGAATAATATTACCTATCAACTTGATTGGGTTAAGAGATACCCAGAATGCTGGTAAAACATTTTTTTTCTGATACATCTATAAAGGTGTTTCTGGAAAAGAAAAGCATTTGTATAAGAAGGCTGACTAAAGAAAATTGCCCTCACCAATGAAGGTGGTCATCATCTAATTCGCTGAGGGCCCAAATAGAACAAAAAGTTAAAGGAAAGGCCAATATACTTATTTTTCTCTTCTTGATCTGAGACATTCATCTTTTCCAGCCCTCTGATATCAGAGCTCCAGATTCTTGGGCTTTCTGATTCTAGAGTTGAGACCCAGTTTCAAGGCCTCAGCCTGAGACTGAGAGTTACACATTAAGCTTCCCTTTTTCCCAAGCTAATGAACTTGGGCTATTTTATATCACACCAGCTTTCCTGGTACTCCAGTTTTCAGATTAAAAATCCTGGGATTTCTCATCCTCCATAATTAATGTGCCAATTCCCATAATAAATCCCTTTTCATATATCTATACATATTTTATTGTTCTTTTTCTCTAGAGAACACATACACACACTTATACACACTTATACATCCAAGTGTGTATAAGTGTGTGTATGTGTGTGTGTATGCATATTGGCTTATTTGTGTGTGTATAAACTTATTTGGGAAAGAGTGTGGGTAGGGTGACTGAAGCCTCAGTCTGTGCTTGCTACATTGGCAAAATTTTCAAACTACCTCATTTTACTTCTAAAAATGTCCTAGTCTGGACTATGAATTATTGGTTACATATAGAATCTGAAAACAAACTGCTAGCAAAAAGTTTTGCTGCATCCATACATCTAAACTTGTTTCTTCATCTGTAAAATAGGAATAATCACAATAACAGCACCCACATATTAGGGTTGTAAGAACTGCATGTGTTGATTAACTAATAAGGTACCTAGCATAGTATTGTTTGGTTCACAGTTATTGTCTAAGGAATATTAGGCATGGCTTTTGTCACTATATGATGCTTTCCTGACTTAAGACTGGTAGCACAAGAACCCATATTACTATTAAAAAGGAACATTCTCAAGATCTTCTCCATTAATCCCCACAGCATGCTTCCACCGATTTTTTATTTTATGTGTGTGTGTGTGTGTGTGTGTGTGTGTGTGTGTGTGTGTGTGTTTATGTGGTACTGGGGATGGAACTCACATGCATTCTACTTCCAGGCTATACCACCAGATCCATTTTTTATATTTTATTTGGAAACAGGGTCTCCCTAAGTTGCTGAGGCTGGCTTCGAATCTGCAATCCTCCTATCTCAGCCTCCCAAGTACTGGAATTACAAGCATGCACCACCATACCCAGCTTGTCATTCTTAGATACTCCTTAGGGTGTCCTCAAAGGATTCAATAACTAAGATCTCTTTCCTTTGTCAGAGGTACAGCCATTTGGCTTCAGTTTCAGTTCCAAGTATGCCACTTTTGAAACAAACCCATCATTGCCCACTAATTTAAAACTCGATTTTGAAAATAGCTTATCGTTAGAATTCACAGGAAGTCACACCCGTCACTCTGAGACTGCCAAGAAGGAGGGTGATAGAACTTCCTAATCTGTCTTCTTTTCTGAGTGGGCATTCATAGTTGTACACCCTATGTCTTGGCCAGGAAGGTTTACCTCTGGAGGGCAGGTTATGTGGGAAAACAGTGTAATTGTAGCTGGGAGCAGATGCCAGTATGGAGGTAGCATGGTGGTCCTAAAATATCAGAGTTCTTGCCGAGAGGGAGATGGCAGTGAAAATGATGCTTTAATTGTCCTCAATACTGTAGCTCAGATCATGGAAAACAGAAAACTATTATTTAAACAGATGGCAAGCCTGCCCATCCATAACCAGGCATTTAATGAGATAAAACAGAGCAGCTAGGGTTGTAGGTATGTAAGTCCAGACCATTTTGGAAGACATCAATTTAATTGCACTTCTATTTTTGTGAAATCTGTTCCCAAATGCTTATCATGTCCTCTATTCTACCATCCTTTTTCTCTCTTTATTTTTATCTTTCTTGCCTTTCTGTTGTTTGGGTCAAAATCAAAAGGGTGTTTCCTTCCCTGACTCCTAGCACTAAGGTGTTTAAATTGGAAATATAATTGGGGGAGCCTTGGGAAACTGAAGATTTGTGGCCCTCTGATACCAGGGGGACCTGGTTGTGAATCTCTACTCAGCTATTTAGTATACATTTCCTCTTCCACGAAATGTGATTTTCATAGACCTTTTTAAGTTAAAATATTTTAATATATTAAAAAATTCAAATTCCTAGCCCATAATAGGTGCTCAATAAAAAAACACAGTGGTTGCTATTATGATTACTCTCAGCTTTTCTTAAGAGTTGAATTTAGGATTTCCTGAGTCACCCTTCTCTTAATTCTATGCCTTTGGCATAATAACCAGGATCATTGTCAAGGAAAGATAATTATATGGTAGAGTCATGACTACATTACTATTATTATTTTCTCATTGCCCTATCTGAATTATTTCTTCCACAGGTAAGAACACTATCCTTTGTACTGCCTCAGGGAATAGAGGAGCGACAAGTTGGTCCCAATCAATGAATAAGTCTAATATATTCATGTCAAGTTAATTAGATTCAAGTCTGTGAAAGTCTACATGTATAAAATGGAATGTTACTGGTGCAGTGAGCAAGGTATCACCACAGCCCAGGCCTTTTAGCGTCATATTATTTGGACAGTGTGCTGCTGCAGGGGTCTTTTTGAATATATAGCCTCTGCTCTGGAAAGTATATCTCTGATAATCCTCCTTAGATGCTGTTCACAGGAGGTGTCCTGACAAGAAAAAGTCCCACAGTCTATTTCTGGTATATATGGCCTCTCATATCCCCTAGTTTTCACAATCTAGAAAAGCAGAATACTATTACCAAAGTTCTGACTTAAGAGACAACTCACTTTAGCAGTAGTGTGTTCTACAGATGAAATGCTGAACACAAAGCTGTATGGTTTTATTAGTATTTTTAGAGTTTGCGGAATTATAGCTTACAGACCATATTCTTTTATATGTTTATCATAAGAGAATTATATGTATGTTTTCTTTCTATAGCCTGATTTAAATTAAACCATATACATTTCTTCACTTTAATTAGCTATAACTTAATGATTTTTGGCTAATGCTAAATTCTCTGTGAAATAGGGCAACTTTTTGACCTAAAAAAAAGGTCAAAAAGGAACTTGTAGGACAACAGACCCCAATGTGAATGCTTTTAGGAAGCAGAGAGCAACACCAATGGCAGAGTTGGTGTCTAAACAAGAAAAAGTAAGTCCTACCTAAGGATATTTAAATGAAAAAAAAATTAAGAAATAAAACTCTTCTGCAGGCTGAGGTTGGTCTAAGGCTTTCATTTGCAAACCGTGCCTGAATGATTCAACATAATGCCTGCAATGTAGATTTTTATTGCAATGTATTTTAAGTTTTGTTTATAAAACACAGCATGCTGATTCTTTTTCAAAATTGTCCTATTTCAGTATTTCCCAATTAACTTTAGTAAATTTGGAATTATATATTCAAATCTCAATATGATCTCTATTGTTTTCCCTGATTTTTTTTTCATATTGAATTTTTCATACTGGCTACAGTCCACTGAGTAGAGGTATAATAGATTCAGGGACAATTTATTGGTTATAAATGTTCAAGTGTGAGAAATTTACTTAGAACAAACAGTACACATCTCAATATTTAGTGAACTCACTCATTAAATTATTACTTTTCTGATAAGTCTTAACTCACCAAACATTTAAAGAGCACCTTCATGTGTTAGGCACAGGCTGTTGTTAAGTGACTTTTATTTTATGAAATACAATGTGATAAGGCATTTAAATGAAGAGTAGATAGTTTAATATAATTAAAGAAGAAGTGTTTTATCTAGGGAAATTGAAAAAAAACAACTTGAATACATGAGACACAAAATTACTAGAAGGAGGGCTTTGTCAGGCTGTAAGTGGGAGTGACATATTCTAGGCATTTATAGAAAATACTGTAAGTCAGTATCTGAGAGCAGGAAATGTGAGCTAACCTTTGGTCTTCACTGCCATATGAAGAATAAACTATTTACAGCACCAAATGATATGAATATTTAAGCTTTTTAAAAAACAGAACCAGAAATGTGTCCATGGTGCTCTCTGTCCCCCCCCCCCACCCTGCCCTTTGGCTCAGTTGTCAAGAACTCTCTGAAGGATAATCCTTATTTTTAAAAGAAGCTGATATTATAGTTGTCAAGATAAGGTAGTGCAGCTTCAAAAGGTAGGAACATTTTCTATCCTGGGGATAGAATATTAGACCATTAGTACTTACCATATGGTTGGTACTCAATAACTATTTGTTGAATAACGAAATAGATGGATGATTGAAAATTAAATCAAGAGGACTGAAGTGAAGGGATTTATCTTTTATTTGTATACATAGAACACTTAAGAAATATGTTGATCTGTTCTCAAAGCTTCTTATAGATAGCACTGAGATCATCAGGCTGCTTACATTAATTAGGCACTCCGCAATTTAGTGAGACCTGGGGGTTTTTTTGTTTTGTTTTTTGGGGGGTTTTTTTTGGTACTGGGGATTGAACTCAGGGGCGTTCTATCTCCGAGCTATACCCCCAAGCCCTATTTTTTATTCTTTATTTTGAAACCGAGTCTCACTAAGTTGTCGAGTGCCTCACTAGGTAGCTGAGGCTGGACGGGAACCTGGATCCTCAGGTCTCAACCTCCCAAATGCTGGGATTACAAGCTTGCGCCACCACGCCCGGCTCCCGGTTTCAAAATAAAGAATAAAAAAATAGGGCTGGGGGTATAGCTCGGAGGTAGAATGCCCCTGAGTTCAATCCTGAGTACCGCAAAAAAAAAAAAAAAAAAAGACATCCTTTATTTTTCCTTGGTGCCCTGCTATTTTTCTTCATAGCACTTTGTAAACTTTATTTTTGTGCTTATTTGGTTGCCGCTCTCTGTCCCTGAAAGGCAGAAAACACGTCTGTTCACAACTTAATCAGCCTGAGATGCTATAACAGAATAGCATAGATGGCATGGCTTAGAAAACAGACATTTATTCCTCACAGTTCTGGAGGTCAGGAAATTAAGGATCAAAATACCCACATGACTGGATTCTGGTGAAGACTCTTCTTGGCTTTCCTTCTTGCATCTTCATATAGGACAGAGAAAGAGAGAAAGAAAACTATATGGTGTCTTCTTATGAGGGCACTAACCCCACTCTCTTGACCTCATGTAAATTGAGTCATGTTCCAGATCTTTCTTCTTCACCTATGACCACCTTGTAGATAAGGAGGGCCCCATCATATGAATTTTGTAAGAATATAGTTTAGTCCATAGCAGTTGACATAAGTCTATGCTTAGTATATCATTGGTTTCCAATATATTGTTAGGGAATGAATAAATGCACAATATCCAGAGATTTCTGAGTCTCTGTGAAGTTGTTAAATAAATAATTGGACTCAGGAATACAGGGAATACTCAAGCTGTAAAGTGAATATGTTATTTCCAATCCAAGAGGCAAGGGGCCCAGGAACTGCTAAGAAATCAAAGCTACAAATGAAGGGGGACAAGAAAGAATAGTTGCATAAAAAATTCTGAAGTGATACCAAACCCAGAGAGTTATGGATTGCTTCTGAGCCCACAACAGCAGATCTCTGCCTTCTTTTTTCCCTTCAAGTAGGGCCAGTGACATGTTTTGCAGGGCTCATTGCAAAAACAGGAAAATGTGTCATTAAAGGCACAAAATTATAAAGCCCTTTCCTTTCTTCCATGATCTCTCTTGACTTATCATGTTATTATTTATTTACCATTTAATATTTTCAAGAAAAAATTTAAATAATAATTACTTTATTAGCATGAATCTTGCCTGCAGTGCAACTTTTAAATGCACATATATCTGCATTTAACTCCTCTGAAGAATAACCAAAATTACACAGTTCATATTTCCCACCCTGAAGGTGTGTGTGTGTGTGTGTATGTGTGTGTGTGTGTTAAAAGAAACACTCCACAAAACTATCTCAGCTATTTTTTATTTTATTTCTTGGTATGTGTACATTTTGTTCATGATATCTACTTCTGGCTTATTGATAAGTAAGGAAAAGAGAAAAAAAGATATTTAGGCTGCCCCATCTTTCCTTTTTCTTCTATGTCATTATTTCTGTGCAATTAGTTGACTACTATAGCTAGGAGGAGTAAGAAAGGGTAGAATATTGAATATTTTCTTCTTTCTGGCTGAACAGAAAGCATGGCCTCTTGGTGTTGTCAGCACCTTCACATGGCCATGAGCATAACAAACTTACCTTGGGTTGACAATGAGCCTTGCTGAGCTACCATCTATCTGAGTCCACTGGGATTCCTGGCTCACAGGGCTACTGAATGCCGTATGGAAAGAGGGTATAAGGGAACTTACCCACATGTCCATTGTCTGCTTGCATTTGACTTACAAAATGGAAGTTCAGAGTTAACTATAGCAGGGGTGAGAAGACACTGGAAAACTCAGTGGAGCAAGGTACACAGGGAAGGGAGGCCCAAGACTAAGCCAACTGAAACTACATTACTTTTTTCCCATCTCCCTTTTCCCTTATTTTCTGTGTGTTTCACTGACGCTGGAAAGAACTCTGTTTCTATGCTCACCCTATTAATAAGCAGCCTGCAATGGCCAGTAGAAGCTGTTACCCTTTGCCCAGTTGTCTAGCCAAGATCAATAAGGCAATTGGGGTCATGGAGCTGATAGAGACTGGTCACTGAGGGAACTGGCTGCTCCCTGTGGTCTTAGGTACAAGACCTTTGCCCTTTGCAGAGCCACATATCTTCACCTATTACTTGAAACTATTTTTTAAAGGTCACATGCATTGAGGCATCAAATAAACTGTTAGATTAGCAAACATTAAAGTGTTTTTTGCTAACAAAAAATCGCAAAAGCTCTTTTAATTAATGCCCCTAAATATAGAAGTATTTTTTAAATTTATGTTTTTAAAACCCTACACTATAAATAATAATCACTGGTAATTATTTCTCATAAGAAATAAAGGAGTGATGTTTTCCATGGATAAACATTGACAACTAGTCTATTTGCACAAATACCACTATACATGCATAAACAATCTCATTATTTAAAAATTATATTAAGAAAAACTTAAAAAAAGATGATTTCACTATACATCACATAAAAATGTAAGGTAGCATGTGTGAACTGTTTAAAGAGCTTGTTAAAGGTTCTTATAATAAGAAAGGCTGGGAAAAGTAGAGTCATATCTTATCAAAACAATCTAAGAAATCTTAAGAATGCTGCTTTTCTAGTAATACATAAATATACACGAACATGAGCAAGAATCCAAGTAAAGAAACAGTTCTTATTCATAGGATTGACAGTTTTATTATTACACCAGCCTGAAATAACATATAATGGTGTGTGAGTGTGCACTGGAGTTTCTAAAAGCAGCTTTTAAGATAGGCTTAATGTGAGAAGGGTTCAACTTTCTTCTTTGAAATTGGGAGGATGGGGTCTCCTGGGGATAAAGGGGAAAAGGGGAGATAAACTTTTAATGCAGCCTATATTCTTGCTCAAATTTATTTATGTGCTCAGTCGTATTTATTGTACAGTCACATATGACAGGCTCTGTAGATATATTGGGGACCTTGACAAATACTCTCTGCCTTCAGGAAGCTCAGAGCACAGGCAAGAAGCACAGTATTAGCATGGAGAATATTACAGAGAAGCAAAAAGTATTTAGCAATACTTGGTGAGGAAACCTAACAAGACCAAGGTCAGGGTAGTCTCCCAAGAGGAAGAGGCATCAAACTAAGAGCTGGGAGATAAGTTAAATGGAGTAGAGTTAAGAACAAGGAAACAGAGAATGCTGAATCAGAGAGAATCCTGAGAAATGCCTTCTGAATCTGGCTTCCTCTACTCTTACTAACCATGTGCTAAGGCTCCTTTTAGAAGATCAATAGATGATTTCCTACATTAGCAAAAATGTGTGTAACTAAAAAAATTGCTTGGTATGATATTCTAAGGGTTAGTTTGAATTTTGAATGCAGATGAGTAACAGTAAGGTTGCATCACACAGGTCCAGCTAAATACACTAGGTGGCTCCCCATCCGAATGACAGCTACACCCAAAGAGCTACAGGAAAATGTAGCCTAGTGCCCCTTCTTCAGCTTGTGCTTGCAATCTCCTTACTGGGTGACAGAGTGACCAATAAAATAAGCTTTTTAGTTGAACTTAAATATGTGAGTATTTCTTGGCATCCATATAACTTAAGTAATCTAAAATATATCCGTATTGGCCATTTCAAAGCATTTTGAAGACAAAGAGAATAGCACATGAAAAGGCCCAGAGGCTAAGAAAAACTGGCATCTTCAGGTGACAGAAAATATTTAAATAAGGTAGTAAGTCAGACAAGTAAGCCAGCAAATTTTGAATGCATTGAGATTTTTGAATGCTCAAAGTGGAAAATCCTAGTAAATATGCAAATGTATGGTCAGATTTTCATTTTCCAAAGAATATTCTAGCTGCAGTGTGGAGGATGGACTGCAGTGAGGATAAGCCTGAAAAGAGTTGGATATTGGCAGCAGGCATGGAGAGATCTTGGACTAATGTACCATGAAGATTTAGTGTGTGTGTGTGTGTGTGTGTGTGTGTGTGTGTGTGTGTGTGCTGTTGAATAACAAGGAAAATGAGGTGACTCCTATGTTTTTTTATTGTGAGTTCTATGTAAGTGGCCAGTGCATTCACATAAAAAAAGGAATTGATGCACAAAGGGATATTCTAGAGATTACTACAATGTGATATGCCCCTTATGTATGATATGGAACTGAGTGTTGATCACACTAATTTGAGAGTAGTGAAAATAACATTTGTGAGGGAGAATATACTGAGAGATACTTCTATATACTTTTATTGGTGCATTGTAATTATGATGCACTTTGTACCTCACTATGATGTATCACTATGATGTATCATAGTGAGGTTCAAAGTCATACAAAGGAGCATGTACACAAGTCCCACCCTGCTACCCACCCCTCCCTGTTCATACTAGTGAGACTGGAAGTCATATCTTCATACATGGGCACAACATAATTTGAACCATTTCTTCCAACATTTCTTTCTTTTTTTTCTTTATCTCTCCCCATCTCCTTCCCACTATTCCCTTCGACTTTTCTCCTCAATTATCTGAGAGAAGTTTTAGCAAGAAGTTGACTGTGATCCTGCCTTAACTAACCCCCAGGTTAACATCCAATTCCAATCCCACCCACTCTAATACATCCTTTTCTGAGCTCTTGGTGTGACTCAAACTGTGAAGCATCGTAGCCTCTTTGAAATGAAATAGTGGTTGCTTGCCCCACTGTAAGACAGAATGGGCCTTCAAAGACAACAGCTATTCACACAGATCTAAGAGAAAGATCAAAACTCAAACAAAAGTCATGATACTCATTTTATTAACATTCTTATTTTTCAATGTCAAACTTAAGTCTAACATTCCAAGAAGGGAAAACTTGTGCATATACCTCAGTATCAAAAAGCACTTTTTGAATCTACTAGCAAGAAAGTGTTGTCATACCAATGCCACTAATACTAATGGTAATGCTTTTATTGATTGTCTGCGATGTGCCCATTACTGAACAAAACTTACTTCTGTCCCTCACATTAACAGGTTTAGCATCTCCCTTTGCCAGATGAGCTAGTGGGATCAAAGCTAATGTGAGCACAGAGGCCTATATATAAGACAATAAAAACACAGTTTGGAAATTAATAATTTGAGATAAATAGATATGGACAGTGCTTTTTGTTCTGTCTTAATCTTTCCTTCAAGCCTGGGAATTTTTATATGGAAAGCTCATGATTATTTATCTATTACTATATCACAATTTGGTTTTTTTTCATTCAATCATTTATAGAAATCTGGCATAATCTATCAATATAAATAACAACATAATAAATATTCATTCCACTTATGGCTGAATTGGTTTCTTTTGTAGGGATACTCCACAGTTTCTTGATCAATTGGTTTCTACTGTAGGGATATGCCAGTTTCTTTACATGCAACAACTTAAGACCTAGGTGTGTTCACTTTGTATTGTCACAAAATATCATGTGTCCTGATGCCTTTGCAATGAGTTGGCAAGTAGGGGTAGAGAATGTGGAACTTCACAGTCACATTGTCCCACAAATAACTCCTTGACATATTCATACTTCATTGATGAGAAATACTAAAACAGCTTCAACTAGATGCAAAATTTGGAAAATGTGCTTGGTTGGAAAGCTGCTTCCTAGTGATAACTCTTTACTATGAAAAAAGGAGGCTGACAGTTAGTGGATAGAAACATGCCACTGTCATGCATGTTTCGCTCATCAGTCTTTTCTTTAATGGTTTTTAAGTTCAGGGTGATATTAGGAAAAAATTATCTACTTGTGGATCAAGTATTCACAAATATTTTGGCACTTATGTATTACTGTTTAAACCAGGTAGCCAAATCTTAACAGCCATCCACATGAATATTGCACAATTTGTTCCTACTGACTTGAAAGGACACTTTAATCAAATGATGAAATACTACTAACATACACACTTACATACATAAACACTTGGTGCTTTGTTTTGAATTTTATTGTAGCCTATATTGTTTTTTTTTTTTTTTTTTTTGTCCTGGGCTCATAGAAGAATATTTTAGTTATCAAAGTTCTACTATTTAAACAAATTTTATCGCTTCCACCACCAAATTAGCCGTAATTTTAAAAACTTCCATTATATGTTCATTTATTCTTCCATATAAGTATCTCTTCAAATATCTTTCTCAATTCTAAAATAATTAGTTTAAGTGAAAGAAAGAAAGGATGGGAGGGATGTGGGGAGGGAGAGTGAGAGTGAGTGAGGAAGGGAGGGAGGGAGGGAGAGAGAGAGAACAGTAGACTGCTAGTCACCTAGTTATGTTCCCAGCATTGAGAACTCGGTAAGCATTAAATACAGTCATGGGCCACATACCAACATTTGTGTCAATGAGGAATTAAATGTACATGAGTGTGACATATTATATTGTCTAGTGACAACATGACAGTCTTAGTTTGTGTATGTATGCTGTATGATGTTTGCACAATGACACAATCACTTAGTGTTAATCAGAACATGTCCCTGCCATTAAGAGACACATGGCTATATTTATTGAATGGATATTAACATATTCTGCACAACTCTCATTAAATGTATC
Source organism: Graphiurus murinus (assembly GCA_004027655.1). NCBI lineage: Eukaryota > Metazoa > Chordata > Mammalia > Rodentia > Gliridae > Graphiurus > Graphiurus murinus. The sequence goes on along the minus strand of PVLC010009009.1, from coordinate 26,600 downwards.
TTTACAGTTTTAAACTGGTTATTGCTGATACAGAAGAAAGTTAATTACATATTTTGGTGCATTTGAAGTATAATAACCTAGCAGAAATGCATTCCTCTGTAAAACTTTCATGATTGAAAACATGTTTCTATTTCTTTCATATATGAATGGTAGTTTTAATGGATATAGAATCATAGGTTCCAATTTTTTTTTTTTTTTTTTTGCGGTACTGGGGATTGATCTCAGGGGCATTCTACCTCCGAGCTATACCCCCAGCCCTATTTTTTATTCTTTATTTTGAAACTGAGTCTCACTAAGTTTCGGAGTGCCTCACTAGGTAGCTGAGGCTGGCCGCGAACCCGGATCCTCCGGTCTCAGCCTCCCGAATGCTGGGATCCAATATTTTTTCATGAAAAACTACATGCATGATCCCTTCTCTCTCTTTTCTCCTCTCCCCCCTCTCTGCATTCCTCCCTCCTCTCTCTCCCCCTCTCTCCCTCTATTCCTCTCTTCCTCTCCTGGTACTTAGCCTTATTACATCTGGTGCTAATTCAAATACTTCCTTCTTTTATTTAGTAGCTTATTTTTCTTTGTTGGATACTTACTTTTTAAAAAGTTATCAGAAATTAAAGTATTTTACCCAAGTTTGTTTATGTCCAGTCCTCTTCATTAATTCCTCTTCATTAACTTTTCTTTAATATATCCTGAAAATTCAGTTTTCAACTCAGGGAATCTTTATCAAGGATTTAATAATTGTTGTCCCTTTTCTATGTGCCTTGTGAAATAATATGAATTTGTATTATAAATATGTTTCACCTCTTATTTTACCTCTTATTATATTTCTTCCCACTTTTCTACATAATAATTATCTCATACTTTTCTCTCAGTAACAGAAAAAATTCAAAACCAGACTTCTGTTTCCTAAATTTGTTTTCCTGAAGTACCAATTCACTACTTCTCTTACATTTTAATTTGGGGAATTTTTAGTATCTGGAGGCAAGTTTAGGATATTTATTTATTTATTCACTTATTTTGTGGTACTGGGGATGGAACCCAGGAGTACTTTACGACTAAATTACACCCCCATCCCTATTTTATTTTTTTTATTTTGAAACAGGGTCTCATTATGTTGCCCAGGCTGTTCTGGAATTTGAGATCCTCCTGTCTCAGCCTCTTAAGTACTGTAATTACATGTGTGCTAAATTTTATGATATTTACTTAACATAGTTAAGCATCAATTTTTTAAAAAAATCTGACATATTTCTTGAGAAACATATTCCTGTTAATCTTTTAGTAAGCTTATTTCTTGGAAGGATATTTGCTCTAAATTCTTTATATTGGTGCCTATGTGTGGAACTAATAAATGTTTTCATAAGAGTAACATTTTTGTCTTTGAAGTTTACTCATCCTTAGCATGGCATTCTATGCTTATTTAGTTCTGTTAGTTAAAATGAGTTGTACCAGAAATTGTCCTTGCAAACAATAGTTCCAAATAAAAGCGGGGTAGGGGGTACTTTTAACAGCTTTATTTTATTCTCAGTCCATCTTCCCTTTGTAATTAGTATTGAGGGAAACATGACCAGATGGATTCACTGCCATGCCATATTTATGTTGGTAACCCCAAGAAAGCTTGGTACCATCCACTTCTCCAATCAATGTAATCCCTTAGTCAGTGGTCTCTGTAGCAAGTTACCACTTCATTGGATGGTTATTTCTCAGCAAATGAAAGACACAGCTGCCACTTCCCAAAGTTTCTGCTAAAGAAACTATAGGAGTTATTCTAATTTTTTTGTAACCATATTTCTTTCAGTAGATCAAAGATAACTGGCACATTGCTCCCTTCCTCCCATTATTAATAACTCCCCTAAATGGAGCTCAGTATCTCAATGTCTTGTGTAGTTAGGACACAATCTGTGGGTCAGGGCAGGATGAAGACTGTGACCCACAGTTCTGAGTATGGCCACTGTGAAGAAAAATGTTCTCTTTCATGCCTCCCCTCACCTACTATGACCTCCAGCTTCCATCTCTGTCTTCCTAGGAGTGTCCCTGGCTTCTGTATTTTGAAGTCCCACATAGGCTTTTCCATTGGAGATGATCTGCCTAGTTGATTTTCAACAAGGTTAGGACTCACCTGGATTCTACCTTCCTGATTTTCCTCCAAATATCTCCTTTATGAACAGTGAATATGCTTTCTCTCTTTCTGGTTTATTTATTTATTTATTTATTTATTTATTTATTTATTTATTTATTTGTTTGTTGTGAGCCTAATCAGATCTTTCTCTATTTTTTTCTCTATTTCTTTGGTAGTTTCAATAGAGATATTAAAGAAGATGATGTTAGTGGTTAGATGCACAGTATCCAATTATTATCTTGGGTTAGATGTCTACATTTCTGTATTTGTTTTAATATTATAGTTCCATTATCTTTAAATAGAAGGATTTTATACTATGATTCTAAAGGAGAAAGGAAAGAAGTGAAATGAAAATAAGAAAGAAGAGAAGAAAAGAGGTGAAGGGAGAACTCAGACCACAAAGCTATCAAAACATCAAAGTGACTGGCAAATTTAAATTGATTAATTTTGTCTAAGTGAGAGTAGTTTGATAGCAGTGGTGAAACTTATTATGTAATATTAAAACATTGTGAAGGAAAAGTTATAGTAAAACAAAATGTACTGGTGCTTGTCGGATTTCATTATCCAGGATAAACTCTTCAATCTACGAAATTCATCCTCTGGGTTTCCAACAAACCAAAGTCAACCTTGACTTCTGGGTAACCTAATACCAAACTCAATGTGGAAACACTGGAGTAGCTTTAACAGTTTCACTTTGCACAGCATGACAATTTGTTAAGGTAAAGCCGATCAACTCAGTCCCTCCAGCTCCAAAATGCAATCTTTCAGATTCCAAAACTGCATTTAAAAATGGGTGTAGCAATTCCACTGTTACTCATTTCTCTGTGGCCTGCTGGCAAAAGAGCTCTTGGAAGACAGATTGGAGTCCTGCAGCAGTTCACTGTGCTGGATGGACTCAATCCTCTTGCACTAGCTCTCCAGCTGTCCTCTCTTCACACATGGCTACCTGGGCTTGCCCCCAGAGCTCATTCTGCATTCCTAGTCATCTGGTATACCCTCTATTCATTTGCTTCTTAAAGAATTTCCATTTTAAAAAGGCAAATGAAGGAACTCCTCTCCAAGTTTATGTGTAAGCAAATAATACCAACTATTAATTTTTAATACGTCTCCATTTTCAGACTGTGCACAGTGATCAGGTATTAATTTTACATTAGAAAAATGCCTAAGTAAAGCAGAAGAAACAAACCACCATGTTTTTAATACTCCAAATAAACCAATAAAATCAAATACTTTCTGTAAAAGTTATAGAGAAATCTTCAGTTTCTGAAGTGAAGACTTGACTTCACTTATCACAATATAACATATTTCACGCAATCTAATTTGCAAATGGCAAATATTTTCTCAAAAAATTCTTATTCTAAAGTGAAATTAAGCATTAGGCACAATGGTACATACCTGTAATCTCAGTATGTGGGAGGCTGAGTCAGTAGGATCTCAGGTTCAAGGTTAGTACAGGGCAATTTAGCGAGATCTTATTTCAAAATAATTAATAAGTGGCCCTAATCAAAGGTGCAGCTGCTTCCACATATTGCTGTGGTCAAAAAGGAGCCCAGATTAACAGTTACCTATATGACAACTCATCTGATTATATGGTAACTCATCTGAAACATTTTGGGAAAAGACAGTTCAAAATGTAAAAAATTAAATTAAATTAAAATAAAAAGACCTGCTGTTGTAGTGTGCCCTGGGTTCAGTTCCCAGTACCAAAAATAAAATAAAGCCAGGCATAGTTGTCTACATCTGTAGTTATAGTATTTAGTAGGCTGAAACAGGAGGACTGCAGGTTAGAGGACAGCCTCAGTAACTTAGTGAGACTATGTTTCAAAATAAAAAGTACTGGGGGTTGAGGTGTAGCTCAGAGGTAGAATGCTCCTGGGATCAATCCCCAGGATAGTAATAATAATAATGATAATAAGTAAAGTGAAATTAACCCAAATGAGAGAAAGTACACCCTCAGATTTTTTTTTATTTTTTGCTTTGAAACAGGGTCATGCGAGGTTGCTAACAGTCTAAGTTGTTGAGGCTGGCCTCAAATCTGCAATCCCCCTGTTTCAACCTTCCAAGTATTGGGATTACAGGTATGCACTACCTGGCTCCAATTTTTTTTTCTTTTTCTTTTTTTTTTTTTTTTTTGTTTTAATCTTCACAAAGGCACATCATAAAACAAGAAGCCAGGTGAGACTCAGTATGGAACAAAGGGATACTGTGAATATACACTTAAAATTAAAACTCAGGATACACAGGTTTTAGGAAAACATTTTGATCCACAAATGCAAAGAAATAGATCATCTTACTTCTAATTCATTCAGAAATGGAAACTGGTATGTTCTGTGCTTCCACAGTCCAAGAAATTTATAGTTAATGAAATGGAAACTGGTATGTACTGTGCTTCCACAGTCCAGAAAATTTATAGTTAATGAGGTGAGTATATGTGCATAAAACATAAATAACTGTGGTGTTGTGTGTTTGAGTAGCTGTGGGGGCAAGGTGAGGGAACAATTTGAATTAGTAAATACTGTTGTTATTATCAAAGGAAGTGCTAACGTCTCCTGGTGGAGCCACCAAACCATCAAAGTAAGATGTTATTATAGACATTTGAAGAAAATTATGGTGACTTGGTAAAATATAAAACTATACACAGCCTCAAGCTATAAAACAAAACAGTCAACTGTTTTATCCACTAGGAAAGACTAAGACTTAGTATTCAAAAGACAGAGATAAAATGCAAACAAGGAAGATATTATATGTTAGGCATAGATCATAACTTTACTACGTCTGTACAAAGCAGGCAAATAAAATAAATATTAAATCCACTCCTCTATTAACCCTCAAAGTAAGAAAAATATAATCTTTATTCAATTCTGAATAACTTCTTTTGGAAAAGAGATATTTCAAGAAAATATTGGCTGTAAAGCTAAAATTCCTTTTTCATTTTCAGTAAGAACTTGTGTCATGGCTCATTTTGAACAATTTGACTATAAAGTGTTCCTTTCTTTCCCTTTTAGAATAGAAATTATTACACTTAGACATGAGAAAAAGCAGATCACATTTTATTATTTTCTGCTATTCTATACAGAACATTGTGATTTCCTTTTAATTTCAAAGGTATTTTGCCATGCAAATGATAAACAGAAATGTAATTAAATACAAATGGAAGCAAATAATGAAACATGGCTAATGAATACACCCTACATATCTGAAGGTCACATCACTAAAACAAACTGTCAATTAAATTAAATAAGTTAGAACTCTTTAAGTGTGTCCTTTTAAAAATACACCTTTTCACTGGTGCATTGTAGTCTCACATCATAATGTAGTTCAGAGTGATAGTAACTGCACACAGACCTTGGTGAGCATCCCCCACTTCCCTTCCCACTCCCTCCCCTTCCCCATACATGATATTGAGATTGGCATTGTAAGTAACATCAATAGAAGTGCTTCCTTCACTAATCCCCCCCCACACACACTATGACTCCCGCAGATTGGCTCCATCACTCTACTGGGGTCTCTCCTCAGTTTAAGAAATTATGGAGGAGTATTATAGAGTACTAAAGTTCAGTAGAGTGATTTTTAATACCAAAATAGTTTATTTATATGCTTCAGAATTTACAGTCTTTTGCTGAAGATTTTTAGGGAGAGTGAGGTTGCCTTTCAACAATACTTTGAAACAAAATCAGGGGGTGAAAAAAGAAAAAAAAAAAAAAACCTCCATACTTCTGAGTTGAAACTTCAGCCCACTGTTTATTTTCCTGTGTGCCTCCACTGACCTAATTAAATGAAGAGCTTGACATTCAAAGCTGGTTTGGGAAAAGAAAGAGGGGGCACAGCCATTTGGGATTGGCCCAACTACTAATAAATGTAGAAGACAATAGACATCATAACAGTTTTCATTACAACTTTATATTCATTCACTAAACTTTTTAAGTAATAAAATGGATTACTTGGGGGAAGGGAAAAAAGAAAATCTTATAATTATCTCATTAAGTGATTAGCCAGAGGAATTACTCCTATTTAAAGCAAAAATCCAAAATAATTATTCTAAATCCATTAGTTCCTAAGAGTGATCTTCATTATAGTTTTTATTTTCAAACCAAATCATACTGCTCTATATTTTTCTTAACACATTTATATTTATTTTTATCCTCCTAAATGTCAGCAATTTATTCAAATAAATAATTTAGGATCCCTATGAATATTATAATTAAAGGAGTTTGTGCTAAAGTTTGATAAACATGATATTATTTGTGAAACATTTCATCAAGAGAAGCTGGAATTTTTTGTCTTTCTTCTAGTTTCACAATTTTCATTTCAATATTTTAAAATAAAATAGTGAGCTAAAAAACTAACTTATGCTTATTACTTAAATATTTAATTCAAAAGGTTTTTTGTTATTTATGTCCTTCAGTTAGTTTCCTCTCAAACCTAAGTGTTTAGGATGTATCTTTCCACACTTCTTTTTTAATATAGAAACATAGTTAAATACATACATATACATAGGCAAGTGTATATAATTCTATAGAGAGAGAATGTTGTTTATGTGATCCTATTACTTAATTTCTTCATTTCTTGCCTCATCCTTTCATCATAGACATATTCCGAGTATGAATAAATAGACCAATTCTACTCTTCTCAATGAAGATAAAATATTCCATTTTATGACTGTATCATAATTTAATTTAATCCCTAACCAATGAATATCAAATTTAAACAAGAACATGTATATTAAATATTCAAATCATTTGAAATGACTTAAAACAAAAAGTTAAGCTCTCCATTCCTCCTCCAAAAGATTGTAACTTTTAAGTATGAAACTTAAACATTTGTTACCTAATGTGCTACCTGACATAGTGTTTGTTGATTTTAATGAAAATTAAGATATTAGCATACTTATAAATACCCCCAATGTTCTCTTATCCTTTATTTTATTATTCTAAAAAAATTTTAGTTAAAATAATTTATTAAGCAGGGCACAGTGGCACATGCCTATAATCCTAGTACTTGGGAGGTTGCCACAGGAGGATCACAGGCTCAAGACCAGGCTCAACAACTTAGCAAGACCCAGTTTCAAAATAAAAACTAAAAAGGGTTAGGGGTGTAGTTCAGAGGTAGAATGCCCCTGGGTTCAGTTCCCGGTACAAAACAAAGTTAATATATGTTAAAATATTTACATTTTCATAACAAAGTCTGCTTTGTTTGCTAAGAATATTTAAGTCCTCTTTAAGGACTGTATAAATTAAGCTTAAAAATTCAAGCTGAGTGAGACCGCATGTATGGTATGGTGACTGTGTTGACTTTTGATGGAAGGACCATGTGGCCCTGTGGACATGTGAGAAGAGAAGGAATCTGCAGGCACATGTAGACAGTTTCCACGGTGAGACTCAAAGGACTCTATCCCTTTTGCCTTATCTATCTTCCTTAATTTTATTATGAAGAGATGACTGTATTAAGAACAATACATCGGCTAGGCTCAAATATCAGAAGCTGTAGGGCCCAGAGATAGGCTCTGCCATTTTCTTCTCCTGATTATTCTCATTTGTAAATGAGATATAAACTAGTATGACCTTGCTCCCTTCTGCATTTTAATGTTATAAAGTATGGATTATCAAATAGACATGCATTGTAAGTACAGTGAAACTGCAACCTTTAAAGTAGAGTTCTAACATTCCTAGTTTCACTTTTCTAAATGACTTTGAATGATTGCCAATGACATGTTCTCCTTAATGCCTTCATCATTTATTTTATTTTAATTTTTATTTGGAGATATTTTTTGAAATATGAGGCAACCATCTTTAATGGTTGTTTTTGTTTGCTGCGAAGAAAAACACACCAATTACATACTAGCATGTGAATTTTAACATGTAAAGTTATCATTTACCCCCTCCACAATAATTAAAGCAAACAGTGTGAATAAAGCTAGGCTGTAGTATTCAGTTGTACTAAAAAGAACAAACTATTTTCTTCTATTTTTTTTTACACAGAATCTAAAATTATCTTCATCTTTTCTCTTGCTCTTCGGAGTGGTTGCGGGATTAGGATTGGGAATGCTGGGATTGATTCAATTGGCTAGATTTGGGCATTCAAAGCAGAATGCCACATGTAACACAACTAGGGTCTGTGGGCAGTTCTCCAGCCTTTCCATCAGGTTTGGAATCATTTCTGGTAATATATTACCACCAACATGATCTCACTGTTTCCCTCTCTCTTTCCTTACAGGAGGAGGCCAATCCAACACTTTGGCCTTATCAGCCCCCGCAGATGCTGCTCAGTGTCTCTTCCTGCCAGTTTTGGCTCAGTAGGGTGTCTCCTGGGCCCACTAACTGTCGGTTGCCATAACGACATTCTGCAAACGAGGGAGGCCTGGCGGAGCAGTGGTTGGGCCAGGTGGAGAGGAGGAGGTAGAACAGATAGCTGAACCACACAGAGTCCCCACAAGGATGATATGGAGGCAGGTGACCACAGGAAATGAGGAAGTTGCTGAAGGGGAATGGAATGATATGGAAGAAGTTTGAAATTAGAACCAGATATTGAAAATTAAGAGTCTGGCCTTCCTTGGATGCTGATGAAGTTGAAGAGGAAAGAAGAAGCTGCTGAGAAAATATGGAAGGAGAAAACAAAAAGGTTGGGGAAAGATTATGGAGAAGAATAAGGAAAACAGATCCAAATAGAGACATGTCTGCAACCAGAAAAATGTCAACCAACCTCAGAAATTGTGAACATAGCAAAACATCATTTTCCTTGGCCCATTTGTGCATGCACTAACATTGTTTTAAGATGAAATTACAATAAAGTTAGAGGCTAACAACAGGACAGATTGATGTTCCAGTCCTGGTTACTAGAGACTACTGGGTCAGGCTTTATTTAAATTTGTTAACCATAGTTAAAAAAAAAAACCAAAAAACTAAATTTGCCTTCTTTGAACAGTTATAATGATGTCAGTAAGTTGTTGAATGTCCAAATGCTTGGAAAGCTCTAAAAATCCTACAAATGTTAAAGCTCATCATCTTGACTTGATTTCATCATTACCAATACTTAACATATTTCTCTTTCTCACAATCTCCTCTGGATAGTCTTTGGAAGGAAGATTCTTTTTCTTTTTTTCATTAATTACATTTAGACTCAAATTTTTTTCTTATAGGAGTAGTTGAGATTTCCCCTTTACATTTATAATTAAAGGTCAGATAACTTTCATTTGCCATAGTTATTATCATAAGAAATGAAATAAGCCAGGCATGGTGGTGCACACTTGTAATCCCAGTACTTGGGAGGCCGAGACCGGAGGATCCGGGTTGGCAGTCAGCCTCAGCTACTTAGTGAGGGCCTCCACAACTTAGTGAGACCCTGTTTCAAAATAAAATAATAAAAAATAGGACTTGGGGTGTAGCTCAGAGGTAGAATGCCCCTGAGTTCAATCCCCAGTATATGAAATTTAAAAAGTACTGGGATCATAGGCATGTCACAGCACCCAGTTCTAGTTGATATTAAAAAAAAAGAAAATGAATGAAATAAAATTTGAATCTAATTTAAATATCCTTATTTACATTCAATCAAAAATCTTCTTACCCTAATTATCTTTGATAGATTTTTCTCTGATATAATCATGCAGGGGGAATAAAGGAAAATATATATATTGTATATATGTGCATGCAATCGCAATGCTTTAGCTGAATGTGAATTTGGGGATTTGCTAGTACAAAGCTCTTCAAAGTTTAACTTGCAATCAGTCATTTAATGATCTTGTGTAAATTTAGATTCTGTTTGAAAGACCTAGGGTGAAACAAAACTTTGCAGTTCTAACAAACTTCCAGGTGATGCTGAAATGTAAGTTGAGAAGCAAGAATCTATTACAATGCTATTCAAAGATTCTGAATCGCAGAACAATTTCTTTCCATTAAGTTTTAAAAAACAACTAAAAGCATGCATCTGCACACTTCAGTGGTTGTAGGTGTGGGGGCAGGGCTCTAGCTGTCCTCCTGGTGTTCCGAGGCACTAGTTCTAGTCATTTTCATGGAAAGTCTTGGAATCTGTAGAACATGATATGATTTGAACCCTTCTTTTAATCCTAAAAAAAGGGAAGGACTGAAAGGAGTTTAAAAAGCCATAATATATCCATAATATTCTTATAATATCCATACACATAAATTTAAAGTATTCACACAAAAATATGTATATATGCATTGCTGCTTATCAGGATCCAAACCTCTTTGAGAGGACACCAACAGGAACATTAAATCTGACAGACAGTCCCTTTATTTGTGCATTGGCAGACAGCAAGTGACCAACGCTCCACCAGTCAAAAGCTCATTCCAGATACTTTAGAGCAAGTCTGAATGAAATAAAAATTCAGGAACAGCTAGATAGTTTGCAAGGTGATGTTGCAAGAGAAAATTTAAGAATTATGGTTTGAGGGATCACTATTCAATGTTGGTCATGGGAAGTTTCCCCAAAGAAGTGCCAATTTATCTATTTTTATAATTGTGTGCATACACACACACACACACATAAACACACAGTGACCAACATTGAAGAGACAAACATACCAAGTATAGCACATAGAACATGAAACCGTTGGAGAACTGAAAAGTTTAAGATGACTGGAAAAAAAGTTTCATATTGGTAAATTTATGGGAATGAGGCACACATTGGGGTTTAGGGTCCAGCACAAGTGCTATGGGTGTTTAGATGATATCCTGGAACATTACTTTGGATAATCTCTAACTTCCTTGAGAGCTGGATTTTATCCTCAATCTCAGGTAACCAGCAAGCCTTTAATACTTGCCAAATGAATGACAGATCTAAACAAATGTATATCCAGCATCCATTATATTTCGTGCTTTAGAAATATGCAGGGCAAGTAGTTTACAAGGCGTCACTGGGATAACAACCAAAAGATCATTATAAATTTTAAAATTAAAAGTCCGTCCTAAACATCTATGGCTTTTTGACTGTTGCTGGTAATATCAAGGGTAATAAAATCAGAATTATGGAGAACAGTAGAATAGATATGTATTTCTGTTTCCTTTATGATGTTTTCCAAGTGAAACTAAATATAAAGTATATCAAATTTGAAATAAAAACAAATAGTTGCCAAGGATTTAAGAGACAAAATCATTGCATTTAGTTTTTGGTAAGAAAAATGGGAAGTAAAAAAATCCATCAAATTTTAGCCATGTTTATTTACTTATGATTTTCAGTTTTATTTTAATGATTCATTAAAATTTCTTTTGCTTTCTTGATATTTTATTTGTATCTTTTCAGATTTCTTTCCTATGTATCCAAGTTTTGTTTCTTTTACTTCTTATAATTTGGAAATTATGCATTCTATTTTTCCAACTAATGGTTAATTTACATTTAAAATATCTTTATTTAATTCTATCTAAATATATATTTATCACTTCAGAAATAAAATATATGAATTTGAGAATTCCCCCCACACACATAAAATGAAAGATTTTGCAAGCAATTATTCACACTCCTACTCTAAGATTTTGCTGGTATAATTTGAGATTTCATATTCAGAATATTATCATTTTAAAACATTTTAAGTTTCTTTTACAAGAATTACTTAAATTTTTTTCTATCATTTTAACTGCTTACTGTATTAAAAGGAGTGCTTTAAATATTGACTCTTTGATTGATTTTAATTATGCATTAGCTTTTCTTTTACAACACAATCTAACCTAATCCCAACTGGTTTTAATTATTTATCATGCTTTCTTTTATTATACATAGTCTTTATTATTGAGTTTTTTAGTTTGATTCATTCTTCACACATAGTCTTTATTACTGAATTTTTTTTAGCTTAATTCACTCTTTAGTCAGCTGGAATACATATATATATATGTACTCCAAAAATAATATATATGTATTATTTTTTTTACTATTTGTGATTGTAATCATACATCTTTGTTAGGTCGATTCTTCTGGATCTTCTGTATACAGGATCATGTCATCTGCAAATAGAGATAATTTCAGTTCTTTTCTTATTTGAATTCCTTTGATATCCTTCTCTTGCTATATTGTTCTGGCAAAAGTCTCGAGTACTATATTGAAAAGGAGTGGTGATAGTGGACATCCTTGTCTTGTTCTTGATTTTAAAGGGAATTTTTGCAGTTTTTCTCCCATTCAATATGATGTTGGCTTTGGGTTTGTTGTACATAAATGTGAAGGCATTAAAGTAGAAAGTTTCTGCTCATCCAAGGAAACCATCCAAATTCTAATGAGAGCCTGTGGAGTGGGAGAAGATCTTTGCCAACTATTCCTCTGATAGAGAATTAATATCTAGAATATACGAAGTATTTAAAAGACTTAACACTAAGAAAACAAATAACCCAATCAAGAAATGGGCAACTGAACTAAATAGACACTTCAGAAAAGAAGAAATACAAAAAGCCAATAAACACAGGAAAAAAATGTTCAAAAACATTAGTAATCAGGGAGATGTAAATCAAAACTACACTGAGATTCCTTCTAACTCCAATCAGAATAGTAATTATCAAGAGGTTAAATAACAATAAGTGCTGGTGAGGATGTGGGGAAATAGGAACTTTCCTACACTGTCCATGGGATTGCAAATTAGTATAACCAGTATCGAGATGAATGTGAATATTCCTTAGAAAATTGGGAATGGATTCACCATATGATCCAGTTATACTACTCCTGGCTATCTTTCCAAGGGATTGAAATCAGAACATTATAGTGACACATGCATAGCCATATTTATAGCAGCCCAATTCACTATCGCCAAATTACGGAACCAATCTAGGTGTCCACAGATGAATGAATACAAAAATCCAATAGATGAATTACAAAATTATGAGATATCCACACAATGTAATTCTATTCAGCAATAAAAAATTATCTCAAAATTATGACAAAAATTATGTCATTTTCAAGAAAATGAATGGACCTGGAGAACTTCATGTTGAGATTATTCAGTCACAGAAAGTGAAGGGGCATGTTTTCTTTCATATGGGGAAGATAGGGAGTAACTGGGATACCAGAAGCACATCCGATAATGGAGGAGAAACTCCAGTAGAGCCAGAGAGGTGGTCTAGGGAAAGGAGCAGGGGGAGTTGGAGAATCAATGAAGGAATCACGTCCATTGACAAGTACCTATGTGAGAACACCAATGCTAACCTCAATGTCCTGTATAGAGAGGAGGGAGTGTGGATGGAGCCTGGGGGAAAGTCCACCAAGCGCTGTGTGCATGTATGTCATCATCACCATGAACTGCATTATGATGTGAGACTCTAATGCACCAATAAAAGTATAAGAATAATAATTCTTAATATACACTAATATGGTTTTAGATGGTTGATATGGTGCCAGGAAAAATGGAAAAGGTAATGATCTTGTGTTCTATGAACTTTAATACAAATTCAGAAACAGTGCATTATATACATTATTTTAAAACTTTGGAAAATGCTGAACCTGTGTATCATCCCTCTCCCCTGTCTGATATAGATATTGCCAGCTAATCAATAATCAATGTGTATTTCTCTACTCTGCCCACCCATAGAACCCTTCCCAAACAGGTTCCCACCAACTCTTAACTAAAGATCAATCCCAGAGAAGAAACTTATTCACTATCTGACAAAAATTTTCTGTAAAGCAACAAACAGTAAATATTTTAGACATCATGGGTCACAATGTCTCTGTCACAAATTCTCATTCTACCAATGGAGCATGAAAGTTGCTACTGGCAATGTATAAACAAATGGGTGTGGCTATGTCCTACTACTACTTTATTTATGGGCAGCAAAATTTGCACTTCATGTAGTCTTCTCATGAAGTGAAATATTGCTCCTCTTTCTAGTTTTCTAAACCATCTAAAATTGAAAAATACTACTCTTACATCTTAGGTCACAAATAAAGAGGCACAGGCTAGACTTGGCACCAGGTCGTAATTTGCCAGTCTTCATCTACATGAGTACTGAGGTCTTTTTTACTCCTAATATTTTATGAGTCAAAGACTTGTTGGCTATAAATCTTTTGGAGTAGAATATTAGTATAATATATTTTGGTTCTTTATATCTGCTTATAAAATACTACAGGTTCCATATAACTCAGTACACAAACTCCAAATATAATAGTAATACCTGAAGTAAAATCTCTACAACATCAATGGTTAATGTGTGCGTAGGCCTGAAGGCAAACACAGTAATCTCTTAGCTTTTTGCTTGTCTCAGCACATTCTGGCTGCTGTAACAGAAAACCATACACGGTATGGCTTATAAATAATGGTGATTTATTTCTCACTATTCTGGATACTGGGAAGTCCAAGATAAATGTGCCATCAGATTCACAGTGAATCTGGTGAAGGCCCTCTTCCTGATCCATAGATTGTTGTCTTCTTGCTCTGTACTTACCTGGCAGAAGGTTCTAGGAAGCTCTCTGCTGCCTCTTTTATAAGGGTATTAATCCCGTGTTCTATTTACCTCCCAAAGCCCCACTGCCAAATACCATCACACTGGGAATTTGGTTTCAATAGAAGACTTTTGAGGGAATGTGAATATTCAGATTAGAGTATACTGCATTTAAATCTACATTAAAAATTATAAGACTTCCAAGTAAATTTCCACTGAATTTTATTTCAACACGGCAGATCAACAAAACTTTTAATTTGAAAATATTACATTCATGGTATTTTTTTTTTAAAAAAGAGATACAAGATTCTATTTATACCTAAATTGCAATCTTATTCTAAGTTAGAACAATATTTATTTATACAATTGTACTACTAATTTTAACATTTAGCTTTCATCTATGCATATCAAAGTGGATGAACAAGCAACTAAAGCAAAAGCTTCTTACAGCTATACTAACAGATCATTTTGAGGATTCCTCCAGAGATGAGCGGCTATCACTCCATAATGCTTCCCCTCACCTTATCCTGCCATGTCCCTCAAGTTTCTAGGCAAGAATATGTCATTGTGATAGAGCCTCCATCTAGGCAGGGCCTCCGTGTCTCAAATATCTATGTGTGTCAGGATTGGGTTGAGTATTTATCACTATTCTTGCTGCCTCCACCCACATTTTTCCCTTCTCTTCACACTTCATTTATTATACAGTTAAGAAAGAGAAGGCGGTTAAATGTCAATATACGGCTCTCACGCATTCACATTTTTAAGGACATCCTAGTCTTTTTAATTATTATTATGAATTTTTAATGTTTATTTTGTTTTGATTTGTTTTTGCTAACCAAAAACTTGAAACACATTCTGATACACACTGAGAGGTCAACAAAACATGCAATTCATATCTAAGTTGCAATGATGATACCTTAGAGAAATATTTCTACATCTCTACTACTAATTTTAGTTAACATGTAACTTGCTTCTATGCATATTATAGTGAAATAAGCAACAAAAGCAAAAACTTTTATATTCTTTTTATAAACATTGCCTACTTTTGAAAATTCCTCTTTTCTTAACACTTACACTTGATTTTAGTTGTAATTTGCTCATTTCTTTTTATAGATATTACTATCTTGAAAGCAAATTTCAAGAGTCTGTTCTGGCCAATATTCTTTGACTCTAACTCATTTAATAAAATCTTCTTCCCAAATAAATGGGAAATTACTAACAACCTCTGACTGGGTTGTTAATTACTATCCTGGGGCCAAGTTGACATAACATTGTCAGCAATACTAAAAAACAAACCTCAAGACACAAGAAAGACTTGCCTAGAGACTTTAAAATATATTTGCCAAACTTAAAGAAATTAACTTACATAATGTTCATTATTTAACATTTCTATTAGAGTAAAATCTACTAAAGGGCTGAAAATAGTGACATGGAAAAAAAAAACTTCATTATAGGAAAAATAAAAAAGCAGTACTTTCCCTTCCATGAATTTCAAACATAAAAACTACTTAAGCATTATGTAAAATATATGAGGAGAAAACATCCATTATATTTTAAATAAGAACGTGTCATGTATTGCTTCATCTTGAATCATCTGCAAAATAATATGTACAAGTCAAGTCTAAGAATATTACAGGTAAAAGACAATTTTAAAGCCCACTTATTGTATAGATAAGAAATGTCAAGAAGAGCTAGGTGATTTATACTCACTGGCAGTAGAATCAGCACAGGAACTCCTATAATAGTTCCTTAGACTACTTATAGTGGTGAATGAGTTATACTGAAATAATTTGATTTCAGGTGCCTTTTGGAGAGATCAACATGTATGTCATTGTCAACTTGATTTAAATTATGATGTGAGACTATAATGCACCAATAAAAATAATAAGATGTTTGGTGTTTTTTTTTATAAAAGGTCACACTTGTGGCACATTTACTGATTATATATATTACTTGTATTGTATAACCAATATATTAATATTTCACTCTAAAGCCTAGAATATAGCCAATACCACTCATGTGGAATTATTCTGCTAGTTTAACCATCCAGTGAATGGTCAATAAATATGAATAGATGATAACCACTCATCATCATAAGCAGCATCATGTTTAATTTTTTTAAACATTACATATACTTTGCTACAAAACAGTATGCCTAAAACACTAACAACCAACATTATGGAAATATTTTCACTTGAATGATGCATATGACAAGTTAACATTGAGTAAAGGTGAGGAAGGACACAGACTTCAGAGTCTGATGAAATATTTCATTCTTTTTGTGTGTGTGTGTGTGGTACTGAGGATGGAATTTAGGGACATTCAATCTGCAAGCTATATCCCCAGCTCTATTTTTTTACTTTTATTTTGAAACAGTGTCTCACTAGGTTGATGAGAGTCTCACTACTAAGGCTTTCCTTAAACCTGCAGTCCTCCTGTCTCAGCCTCTCAAGTACTGGGATTACAAGCATGTGCCTTTCCACAGCTAATGGACTCATGCACCCATTTTCTCATGCGCCAAACAAATTTATAATGGAAGATATCACATTACTATTGTGAAGAGGGGTGAAATTGTATGTAAAATATGGGTGAAACTGTATGAAAAATACTTGGTAGAGTATTTTATGTAATATTCACTGAAATCCTGTACTCTTTCTCCTTATCTGTTACTTCCTATAGGAGGTCCTGCAGTAATTTGCTAAATAATTGCCATTTGTGTCTGACAGAATTATTACAACTATACATATCTGACTGCTACAATTGCTTAAACAAGGATGATATATAATTGCAGAATTATAAAACCATTAGATCAAGAGATTAAAAACTAGCATAAGAAACTCAAACATTTTCTCATCCCTCATGACCACTGGAGCCAAAAATAGGGTGATTGATTTCCCTTCTGTATTTATGAAAAGGGGATAAATTGAAGTTTGGAAGAGTCAGACTTCAGACTTCTAGAGAAATGCAACTAGTAGACTACTTTTTTTTTCTTTTTAGAAAGAAGTGAGGTTGGGGACTCATGCTCTGACAGCTGACTCAATGATTCTCCAGAGAATGGGGGAAAATAATTGGAAAATCTGAACTTCAAAGGGAAATAATATGATCATATCTCTATGCAACAAATAAGTAATCCTGCTTTACACACCAACCCTAAAAGTTATTATTAGACCCCAATGGTTAATTAGACAAAAACATATTTGGCTAATTTCCCTTCAAATTCACCATCAATGTCAACACATTTAGATAATCCTAAAAGGCTGGGAATTTACAAGTCATAAACATTTAACAAAATAGCTAAGCTTCTTAAAATACTTTTCCCATCTGTGTCAAACCACAGAAAATCTAACCGGAACAGCATTCTATCCACCAGCCTACATGAGTTTTTATTAGCGATAGTAAGTCACTTAGGGCTCTATGCTTTAAGTGTAGGGGGAAGCACAACAAAACAGAAATCCATATTTTTGTTATGCTAATAGTCCAAGGTTAGTAGGAAAAATTTAGGTTTTAGCTTGTAGTTAAGCAGCCATTTTTCACTGGGCCAGGAATAACACACACACACACACACACACACACACACACACACACACAAACACACACACCTTTCACATCTTAGTTTTTGTTCAATGATCCAACCAGGCTCTGCACACTCTGGTTTTCCTATCTTTATCTCTTCTTCTTGGCTGAAGTCAGACTTGCCTCCAATACATTCCTTAAATTCACTAGCTATTTCTCTCCCAGAGATTTAACATATGCCTGGAACCCCCATTATATAACTGCATACTCCTCCTTCCTTCAGTTCAGTTCTCTGTGTAAATGCTGTGTGTGTGTGTGATACACCCCCAGCCCTTTTAATTTTGCTTTGAAATAGGGTCTTGCTAGGTTGGTGAGTCTGGCTATGTTACTGAGGCTGACCTTGAACTTGTGATCTACCTGTCTCAACTTCCCAAGTACTGGGATTACAGGCATGTGCCACGGTGCCCAACTAGATGCTGCCACTTTAAGAAGCCTTCTCTGATTACCTGTTCATGGACATTTCTCTTCTTAAAGTTCTCTATCTCTGCATCATTTTCAGTTGTTTTATTGTACTTCTCATAACATATATATACATATACATATACACACATACATATGTATATATACACACACATATATATGTACATATACATATATATGGTATGTGTATTGATAAATAGAACTTTTATTCTATTGTGTACTTAACATGAAATCTACCCTCTTAATAGATTTTGTATCTCTTATTCAATGTCTGTGCCTGTTTATAATTACTAATCTATTTTATTCACTAGTGTACATTCAAACCCTAGCCTGTTGCCTGGTACACAATAGGTGCTCAGTAAAGAACTGTTTAATACATCAGTCCATAAAGAACAAATGTATAGAGGAATAGACAGATGAGTCCCTGCTCTATAACTATTTTCATTTTAAATCAATATAAATTACCAAATGGCATCCTATCAAACGTGTCATGAAGTTTATTTCTATAAAAACGTAAGAAGTTATTAGATTGACTTCTGGAAACTTTGATGTTCTTCCATTAAAATAAGATTTTTTTTTAATTAGGAAAGCTGAACTATCCAATGAATAAAAAATATGCCACATTACACAATGTGATTTAGAGATCTACAATATTAGAGATTAGATTCATTTTTTAAAATCTTTCTTTGGCATATGTGTATAATGTCTGCTTTTAGAGTTTGGAAGTAGTCACACACCATTACTTATGCCAGACTTTTCCAGGTGCTCAATTTCCTGTTCCTGGAAACCTTAGTTTCCTAAACCTCAATCTCATAACCACACTTATAGTTCCACTCTATCCAAACTCCAGCCTCTACCCAACAACCAAGCACTCTCTTTTATTCTCACTCCAGCCTAGATCAATCCATATTCACAGTCTTCTCCTTTGCTATTTTCCTTTTGGCCCAACTTCTAGTAATTCTTATGGAGGCTCATAGAAGTAGTGTTTATTTATGAGAAAATTAATATGTATCCATAAATGTTTATCACTATTTCTTTTCAAATCATCACCTGCACAGTGCACCTGTCCTTTAACCCCCGTGACCTGAAAACTCCTTTAACCCCTTAAGCGCACTTCCATTTCCCTACTACTTAATGTACTAAAAGTCTGGGCCTTGGTCCTCAGGGCTGCCTTCTAATCCCTGATCAAATCAAACTGAATTACTTCACTTGTCTACACTGGAAGTCCATAGAGTCCATTTCCCATGTATGCCCTCATCTGCTACACACATTTCTGACATACCTCTTACCAGAAACAGCAAATAGCAAATACATATACAAACTAAACTAGCAATCCCATGTCAACAACATCATAAGCAATGGTCCTTCATCCCATGATTCCTCAGCAAAATATCAACAAAATATCTACCATAGTCCTGGAAGCACACATAGAAACTTCAGTTTTATTCTGTAGATAGACTGCTTTTTATTTTGTTTTGCTGGGGTACTACCTCCAGGCACATATACATACAAGTACATGCATGTGTCCCAAAATTGGGTTTAAAATAGCCTTCCCATTACACTGAATATCAAACATTAAGTGGACACTAGTTGCTTTTTCTACCATTAGTTAGTCTCTCCTATGTACATAAGAATTCCATGAATAAACATCACTTTTGGCTCCAGGTCATAACAACTCTTGCTTGGTAGGCCTGAAATGAGGCCTCACATCTGTATTTAAACAGGTGCCCCAGGTGATTTTGATCCACACTTTTTAAAATTGCTGCTTTTATTCAAACTAGATTGAATAAAACAGACATAAATGAGAACCATAAATTAGAACCATGAACTACTATGGACTTGCTCCTTGGGATATCTGCTCTATTGCCAATCTCTCATAAAACCTTTTGTGGTAGGAAAGCCTTCTAGAAAAAAACGCCAGCTTCCTTATATGTTTTTGAGTACTGCATTAGACTGAGCCACTCTAGAAACTCATTACTCATCCCAGTCCGTGTCTCTGGCAGTAAGGCTTTTTTTTTCTCTACCATCTCTGTCACAGATGGCAAATGTGCCAAGAAGGCTGAGGCTGAGCTCATTATAAAATTTCCTTTATGTGCCTTAGTGATATTGTAATATGTTTTATTTCTGATGTTTATGCTTCTTATTCAATGTTCAAAATTGTTTGCATTTATTAGAACATCCAAAACAGCATTAATAATAATGGCAATAAAAATACAATATAAGCTGGGTTTGGTGGTATACATCTGTAATCGTTGGGAGGCTGGGACAGGAGGATTGGAAGTTTAAGGCCAGCCTCAGCAACTTAGTGAGGTCCTCAACAACTTAGTGAGACTCTGTTTCAAAATAAAAAACAAAATAGGGCTGGAAATGTAGCTTAAAGGTAGAATGCCCCTTGGTTCAGTTCAATCCCCACTACCTCCTCTGCACACACAAAATACATTATACATTGAAAAGTCTCTTTCAAGCTGGATGTGAAAACTGAATAACCATATGCAGAAGAATGAAACCAGATTCTTACCTTTTACTATACACAAAAATCAACTAAAACTGGATGAAAAACATAAATGTAAGACCTGAAACTATGAAGCTATAGAAAACATAAGGGAAACACTTCAAGACATTGGTATAAGTACTGTTTTTTTTTTATATATAACACCTCAAAAGCACAAGCAACAATAAATATATGGGATTACATCAAACTAAGAAGCTTGTGCACAGCAAAAGAAACAAACAACAGAATGAAAAGAATGGAAAAAAGGGTTTGCCAGCTATTCATCTGAGGAAGGATTAATATACAGAATATCCAAGGAGCTCAGAAAATGCAATGGCAAAATAAATAAATACAATCTGACATTCCTCAAGTGAGGATATATAAATAGGCAACACGTATATGAAAAAAATACCCAACATCATTAATCATTAGACAAATATATATCAAAACTACAATGAGATATCACCTCACTTCAGTTAGAATGGTTATCATTCAAAAGAAAACAAAATAAGAAATGCTGGTGAGGATATAGAGAAAGGGAAACACTCATATGCTGTTGATAGTATGACAATTAGTCCAGCCATTATGGAAAACAGTATTGTGGTTCCTCAGAAAATTAAAAGTAGAACTACCATATGATCCAGCTATCCTACAGTTGGGATATAACCCAAAGGAACTGAAATCAGCATATCGAAAAGACACCTGAACCTCCACATTTATTTTACCATTATTCTCAATAGCTAAGTCGCAGAATTCACTGAGGTATCAATCTGTGGATTCATAGATAAAGAACATGCAGTATATATACACAATAGAATATTATTCATCTATAAAAAAATAATGCAAGCTTTTTTTATTTCAGGCAGCATGGACAGAACTAGAAGATACTAGGTGAAATATGCTAGATGTAGAAAGACAAACACTGCTGGCTCATATGTGAAGGCTAAAAAATATTTTATGGAAGTAGAGAGTAGAATAATGGCTACAAGAGGTTAAAAGGTATAGGGGACTGAAGGGAAAAAGGACCTTAGTTATAAAAATAAAGTTACATAGGAAGAATAAGTGTAATTTCTACATCCCAGTAGGGTGACTATATTTCACAATAATTTATTATATATTTTATAAATAACTAGAAGGGAGGAGTTCAAAGGTTCTCCACACAAAGAAATAATAAATGTTTAAGGAGCTAAAATGCTAAGAACCTTGACTTGATCATTATACACTGTACGCATAGATCTAGCACACCGTACCTCATAAATATGTATAATTATTTTGTTAATTAAAAATTGAAAGAATGGAAGCCGGGCATGGTGACGCACATTTGTAATCCTAGCATTTGGGAGGCTGAGACCGGAGGATCCGGGTTCACGGCCAGCCTCAGCTACCTAGTGAGGTCCTCCACAACTTAGGGAGACCCTGTTTCAAAATAAAGAATAAAAAATAGGGCTAGGGGTAGAGCTCAGAGGTAGAATGATGACCCTGAGTTCAATCCCCAGTACCAAAAAAAAAAAAAAAAAATTGGAAGAATGGAAGTAATGAACCTCCTATTTCCTTACTGACAGTATTCTTCTTCACAAAAGAGTTTACTTATAGTGTACTAAAGTGATACTTATCAAAGTTTGAACCTACATCAAATTGTCATGGGATTCTTATCAAACATCCACATGCCTGGGTCCTACTCTAGAGATATTAAATACGCTCCCTGGAAATCCACAAGTTTTCACTTAACATACACCTTCATGTGGCTCTCGTGTCCATATGCAGTTCCCTTGAGGTAGCCTCAAGGGCCTGAAAATCACTTGGAGAACTTTTTAGTCCATTATCCCTGCATTTAAGAATCCAAAACTGGTGAGAGTAGAGATGAAGAAATAAAGATGCCAACTGAAAAAGCTCTTCAGATTTTTTTTTTTTTAATGCAGAATTCAGGCACCAAAGGTAGAGTTAATCAAACTCTTGAGTTTGCATTATCATTACTGATCTGTGCAAGGTCCCCTTTGGTTTGCTTTTGATTTTCTTTATCCTTTCAAAAAAAGTCCTTTCACCATTCTATATTCTTTCACATGCACAATTATTATAAATATGTAGGGCTATTTTGTGTTTCTACAGGCTTTCAGTTTTCAAAAATACATCGTATAATAGATTTAGCTTCAGTCATGTTAAATCAGTGATACATTTTGTTGTATAAACATAAAATCTATTCCTTCATGCATTATTTATGACTTCCATGTACCACTATATAGCATGTATCCACAAATCTGAGGCATAACATTTATCCATTATCTCTTAGGGGGCTGACATCTAGGCTGCTACCAGTACCCTACTACCATAAGCAACTATTAGCAAGTGAACAGACTATGTTAAGTTGAAAGCTTTGCTCATTTGATTTCTAATTTCTTGCTTTTGAAAAATGTAGTTAAGGCTTTTGAATTTTATATACTTTAGCCATTTTAGAAGTTCTGACAGGATTTCTTTTTTTATTCAGTTGTAAAAATTTTGCAATTTTTCTCTACATTCATCAACACAAATGTTACTAATACAACTTTTTGTTTGAAGCTACTATTTTGTATTTCTACTTTTATTATTTTAAGGTAAGAAAACAGTCTATAGGTTATTGATTACTTGTAATCTGGCATAATTTATGTATTTGAGGGAGAGGGCTATATATGTATTTAAAAACAATGTGAAACCTCTCTTTTTGGATATAAATTTCTCTATATATCTTTCAGCTAAAACATTTTATTTATTGTCTTATTCTATAACAGCAATATTTTATATCCTTGATTTTCCTAAATTCCATTTCAATAGATCAGAAGCTTGCTTCTCCCCTTTATCAATACTATCTAACACTCTAACTCCTTTCAACCAGAGGCACTTCATTTTTATTAAACTGTGGCAAAACCTCTGTAATTAGTTTGACAATTATTTCTTTCCTTCCATTTACTTTGTATGTATGTATGTATGTATGTATGTATGTATGTATGTATGTATGGTACTGAGGATTGAACCCAGAAATGTTCAATCTCAGAGCTACACCTCCAGCCATATTTTATCTCAAAATAAAGTTGCTGAGGGCCTTGCTAAGTTGCTGAGGATGGCCTGAAACCTGTCATCCTCCTTTCTCAGCTTCTCAAGTACTGGGACTACAGGCATGCCACCATGTTCAGCTCCTTCCATTTATTTTTCTCTCTCCCTTTTGAGGCTCCTATATATAAATGCTGACCTATCTACCCTTTACCTTCAGAGATCTTGAATTTTAAATGTTTCCTTCTCTTTTCTTTTTGGCTCATAATTTATTCTTCTGATTTGATAGCAAATTATTCATTCTATTTTTGTATATATTTTATAATCAATACTTTTCTATTGGATTTTTAATTTGCTATTTACTTCCATACTTAATTTTTCCAGCTAGTTCTTTATAACTACTCATTCCTCTTTCTTATCAATATTCTTGCTGGCTTGTCTCTTTGAGATACTTACTATGCTGACTTTAGTTCTTTATAACAGTCCTGTTCCATGGAGAATACATTGTTCAGCTTTTTGCCTTTCTCTTAAAGGAAATGTATCCCTCAGAGGTTTTAGTATTATTCTTTAGGATTTCATATTTCCTTATCTGATGATATTTACCCACAGGAAAGAACTGGAGACTAAATCCTAATTTGCACTCCTCCTAATAAGTGTAAGGGGTGGTTCTGGGTTCACTTAAAGGAACCTCTCTTATGCAAACCTAAGTTCCATTATTCCTTATTGAATAAACCCTTAAAAATGAGAAATGTGCGCATGTATGCCTTTACCAGCTTGTACCTAACAAAGATGTATGATTATAATGCACCAATAAAAAAAATTAAAAATAAAGTTTTGCGAACAACAACAACAAAATGGCACTGACCCACAGAAAATCTCCCTGTACTCCCATGCATGCACTGAATGTTTCTCAAAGCTGTGTCTCTTTCTTATAAATTAGACCTTAGAGTTAATGGGAAAGTAATGAAGAAGATTACTGAGGATTTGACTGGATCATCAGTATCTGTTATATTCCTCTCACTAGCCACACACAGAACAGAGAACAATCCCTGGCCTGCTCTTGGCAGGTTTGGCCTGTTTTCTGTCTCAAAGAGGCATGGGAGAGGGCAATGGTTCACTCACGGAGGTGCGTGGGAGGGAACTTTGCAAAAACACACATACACACACACAACAAAAAAGTCTTACCCAACTCTTGGTCCCTGGACTTTCTCCCTCTGGGCTGCTGCATCATCCCTCACTCTACTCCACCTTTTTTTTCCCACGGTTTTCTCAGGGTGTAGCAATATAACATTTCATTCTATAATATCAATGCATATGTGGCATATACAGAGTTGGGTGGGAGCAGAATTAGAGGGTTATGTTCATTCAAAATCTTGCCATATATTAAAATATTTCCAGGTATTTATTTCTGTGTGTGTGTGTGTATGTGTGTGTGTGTGTGTGTGTGTGTGTGTGTGTGTGTGTGTGTGTGAAACCCAGGGTATTCTACCACTGAGCCCTTTTTACTGTTTATATTAAAATGAGACTAAGTTACTGTGTGCTGATCTCCAACGTGTGATCCTCCTGTCTCAGATCCCAAGGTAATGGGATTACAAGTATGCACCACAGTGTGTGGATTCCCAAATAGCTTCCCAAGCTATTTCTAATATATGTGTTCCTCTCCATACTGAAGCCTTTCATCCAATATTTCTCTACTACAAATAATTTTAGCTATTATTTACAAAAGACAGTATTTGATTTATTAAAAATAAGTGTAAAATACTTTCCTCTTTTCCTGAAATCAATTTTTTTTAGGAATGTATATGTAACTTTACAAGAAATGATTGTAACTTTATGTTGATTGTATTATATTGATAGTTTCATATATAAATATATATGTTACTGGACATTTTCTACTAGGTTATGGGGAATTACTCTTATTATTTATTACTTGTATTATTTAACTCTTCTTATTTTTCTTTTTAATTAAATATCTAACTAGTTTTGATCTACAAAAAAAAATACTACCATTGACTATGTATACATATGTGAAAATACCAATGTCATTCTCAGTACTCTCTTTTGGGAAGGGGGAAGATAGGGAGGCTAGAGGGGAAGCTGCTTCCAAGTGCTGTGTGCACGTATGTCACTCTCAACATCATTTACATTATGATGTGAGACTACAATGCACCAATAAAAGCATATTAAAAAGACATAATTTATATGATTTTATCTGTATGAATAGTAAGGGAAACATTCTTTCATTATTGTTTAACCACCTTTTTGCTCTATTGTCCAATCACCTTTTTACACTGATTTACTTTAAATATTGGTATATTGGTATTGATACTGATTTTTTATTAAGCAGAAAGGCATTCTTCATTTCTCTCAAATTTACGACACACATTTGAAATGAAATGTAGATGTATCAACAACAAATGTTGGCGAGGGTGTGGAGAAGTGGGAACCCTAATACATTGTTGGTGGGATTGCAAATTAGTGCAACCACTTTGGAAAACAGTATGGAGGATCCTCAGATGAATGGGAATGATCCTACCATATGATCCAGCGATCCCTCTACTGGGTATCTACCCAAAAGAAAGGAAACCAAACTATCAGACCAACGCATGTGTATCTATGT
>PVLC010009008.1:9409-55909 GCA_004027655.1 Graphiurus murinus | reverse complement strand
AAAAAAAAAAAAAAAAAAAAAAAAAAATATGAACTATGAAGTACAATTAATATGTGGGAAGTATTTAACAAACCTGGCCTATACAGCAGTAAACATTCAAGACATTTGGTTATTACTATTATTTTAATTATTGCTACATATTCTAAACCAGTTACCTATAAAATTCTTTAAACTGATTTAAGTTTAATATCCTGACTTTTTTTTTTACCTCCCAAACTGTTTTTGAACTCAGGTATTATAACTTCAATTCCTAGAGTATCAAAAAAACTATTATAAAATAATCTTCCAACTAGAAACTAAGCACATTTTACATTTTCTGTTGCCATGACAGTTATGCTTCAGATACAGATTTTGAATCACCACTTGGGAGCCTATTTTTTTAAATAATTTTCTCATTATTTTTCCATCTGTAACACAATTTATTTTATGTGTGGCATGAGGGTAGTTAAGGTTTTTCCATATTCATGAGTCATAGGATCAGAGAATTGACCAGTAACAAACACATTGTACCATGCCTGGATTATCGACCCTACCCTGCCATTTTTTTAATATTCTGTACTTCAATTGACCAAATCATTTCTGACTGAAAAAATTGCCAAATTTAGAATAGTTTTCCCAGTTGAGTAATGTTTGTTTTGGAAATATCTGTAATAATAACAGGGTGGAAATGGATCCATCTTGTTGCTGGCAAGTTGAAGTTTTGGAGTAGTCCATCCACCTCACCGTGGCTTCCAAGTCTGAGCAGTTAACAGTGAAGTTGATTAAAATCATCCAACCAACTAACCAACCTACCAACCAACCAACCAACTAACCAACCAACCAACCAACACAATCAATCCTCCCCCAAATAAAACCAATAACAAGAACAAGCATTTAAATATAAATGTTGTTGAATTCCTCTCTTCCTAGGTCCTATCAAAAAGACTATTGCCCTCAACATTATTTGTGCAACTTCTACAAGACCCTGGAATCTAAGAAACACAGTCTAGAAAACTCTAGTTCAGATTATCTAGAAGTTGTTTATTTTGTTGCTCACAGGATGAGATTTCTTATCACTGAACCTCACTCAAGAAATAAACACAGCTGGGCGTGGTGGCGCATGCTTGTAATCCCAGCATTTGGAAGGATGAGACCTGAGGATCCGGGTTCACGGCCAGCCGCAGCTACCTAGTGAGGCACTGCGCAACTTAGTGAGACCCTGTTTCAACTTAGTGAGACCCTGTTTTATATGTATATAGGGCTGGGGGTATGGCTCAAAGGTAGAATGCCCCTGAGTTCAATCCCCAGTACCACAAAAAAAAAAAAAAAAGAAGGAAGAAATAAACACATTTCCCTTTCATGATCAAGTGTTACTTGGTACTTTTTCCAAAGATGAATCTTGAAATAGTCCACCAGAGCTCAACGGAGAGAATACAGGGATCACAGAGAAGAGCATGCAGTGATAGATACAGAACAAAAATTGTAGATCATAACAGGAAAGGTTTTTTATTCAACATTTGGAGGTTGTTTCTAATTCCAGTCCAACCATGGCCACTTACATCAGTAGAAGTTTATCTCTCTGAATTTCAGATTATGTTAATTGCAAGCACGTGTGCTCACGTGTGTGTGTGTGTGGGGGGGGGACACTGGGGATTGAAGCCAGGTGTATTCTACCTTGAAGCTATACATCCCCAGACCTTTTTTGTTTATATCTTGAAACAAGGTCTCGCTAAATTAATAAGAGTCTCACAATTTGCTGAGGCTATCCTCAAACCTGTAGTCCTCCTGTCTCAGCCTTCCAAGTACTGGGATTACAAGCCTGTCCCACTGTACTCAGTTTATTTGCTTTTTTAATTAGTTGTGTTCAGACTCTAGGGGAAAGTTCTGTCTAGTCATTCTCTGAGAAGGGTTGGGGCAGATTTTCATGAGGGAAGGCCCTGACAGTAGGCTTCAAACTTGGCCAGGGCCAAGACCTCTACCTACTCACCACTGGGTCTCAGGGCCCCATGCTTAGTAAATGTGCATTCGATCCATGAACAACTGCTAAATAGACAGGGAGGCAGGTGGTGGGATGGAAAATAACAAGGACAGGAAACAACAATAAGATAACAAAGCATATATTTAACTTACCTTTGGGGTTAAGAATTCAGAAAGAAATCAAGTTGCTGAAATAACTGCTGAGAAAGTTGTGGCTTTTCTATGGAATCAAACTGACCCCACAGAGGAACAGAAAGGGGGGAATATATAGCAAAGTCATAATGTCCACAGAGGTATTTTCTTCTGGACAAGGAGGCCCTGTTCTTACTTCTGTATGTTTATGTATATTTATTCTCTAATTATACCTAGTTACAATCATGTTTCTATACATTTACTTTCTAATTGTGTTATTGCAAATGGCATAAAATATATTTTTCCGAATAAAATATAAAACTTGTATTTTCATACTTCGGAAAACACACAAGGAAAAAGCACATGTGGGATTATAGCAGTAACCCAAAAGATTAGGTTTATTTGCAGTTAGTTGCTTTTGTATATGCATACCTACTTGTCTACACAGTTTATGTGTGTTTGTGTCTGTCAATTTTGTAGAAAGCATTTGGGTCATGAGTGAAATTAGTTTTTGTCTCCTTTTTAGTGCAAGGTGTAGTTGTATATGCTCTAGCATCTGATTCCATATGTATAATTTTGTTTCATAATGGAGAATATTTGTGCAAGTAAATTTCATGTGAACTTTACTTTTTACTCTGTCTGTAGAAGTTTGCCTTTGGAGCTTGTAGGGTGTTTTGCAGGCCTCTGGGATCATCTTGTTATCAGGACTCATTTCTGAGGTATTTGTTGAGTAAATGTGCTGTGCTTGACATTACTATTTTTTTAGCAGTACATCTTACAAGAGCTAGCCCTGTGTATGTGAGATATTATTTTGATTGGAGATAAAGAGGGAAGTGACAGAGATAGACAGAGCATCTTTAAATTTCCTTTGTTCATTTGAGTTTTTTCTTCAACCTATGGTCAAAGTCTATACCTTTTCAAGTGAATACAGAGTGGTTTATTTCCTACATATTTAGGTATATTTTGTCTTTTACTTTTGCTCTAAAATAGTCTTTGAAAATATTTGAACCAGTGGATTAACTTAATTTCTCCATTTCTGTGATGTTTCCTGATTAGCAAATTAAAACTAAAGGAAAAGGTACAACCCTTCATAAAGTCTAAGTGCTGAGTCCCAAGAACTTTTTTATAGCATAAGAATTGGCTTCCTTATCTTCCATTAGTACCAAGAATACCTTGCTTATCCTTACAAATTTACAAATTCATTCCTTGCATATGTATACCCCCTCCCCCATGTGTGTGTATGAGTGTGTGTGTATACATATGTACACATTACATATATATATATATGTATATATATACATATATATATATATATTTAGTTGTGGTAAGAATATTTAACATGAGATGTGCCCTCCTAACAAATTTTTAGTGTACACTATACTATTGTTGACTATAGGTACTATGCAATACAGCAGATCTCTGGATCTTATTCATCTTGCTGAAAGGAAACTTTATGTTTGTTGATGTAGTAACTCCTAATTCTTCCCCCTTCCAAGCTCTTCATAATCACCATTCATGCCACTCTCTGATTCTATGAATTTGACTATTTTAGATGCCTCACACAAGTGGAATCATGCAGTATTTCTTTATGTGACTGGTTTATTTTAGTTAGCATGATGTCCTCAAGAGTCATCTCTGTTGTTATTCCTGGGCATTTTTAAAAAGTGAAAGCAATCTTTAAAATGTGGAGATCTCTACCCTAAGGAAATTGAAATATGAGAAAATATGCTAGAGGGTTCATCCAGTTTTAATCTATGTTTGGTTGTGTATTCACACACACACACACACAACTTTCTGTAAATGAAGAATTTCAGGACATGACCACTCAAAGTTCAGGAGAAAGAAACATGCATAACTGGAGCTTTCTGAGAGAGACAAGAACTCTAATTCTATACTTTAGATCTTGGCTTTGTTTGGTGGAAAATAAAAGAGTCACTAACGTTGTTACTTAGTGACTTGTTAAATTCGTGCTCCTGGACATGCTGGTGTTTTCCATTGTTGGATGTGGAAAACTGAGGCACCTAGATTGGAAAATTCTAAAGAGAATCCCTGTAGAATCCTCTCCTCCCTGCTAGCCATCACTAACTCCAAGTCCTAGCTCAATGTCTCTAGGACACTAGTGCCTATGAGGGAGAAATGCAACAAATTTTGCACCCCTTTCATTGCCTTGGAAGCCTAGTGGGTTGGTAGCCAAACCTGGCCAAGCACTGAGCTTGCCCCTACAGTTCCTTTCCTGCAGCGTTTTCCCGCCTGGTCCTGTTGCTGCCAAGGGCGCCCCCAAGCGCCAAGCGCCAGGCATCCCAGTCCCTCTGAAAGCCACCTTCCACCTTTGGAAGAAGCGAACTGGACCTGGGAAACCTCAAGGGCTGACAGGAAAGGCTTCCCTTGGAATTCCCAGGGGCCCGGAGGCAGGAAGTAGAGGAAGGCAAGACCTCAAAGGCTCCCGCCCCCACCCCCATTCATTCTTGCCTGCGATTTCCTCTTTGCAAAGAGGGCAGTTGCCAGCCACGTTAAAGATGCCCAATCGTGCTGTGAGGTCCAATCCATAGGAGTCTATCCAGCGACACACCCTGTTCCTCACAGTCCCCCGGAGACACAGACTTATACTATGTGTGGCGGGGATGGGGATGAGGATGAGGAAGACGACTAAAAACATCCAAAAACTTCCAATGGCGATAATAGTCTCATCTTTCCCCTACTTTGGTCATCTCCCGAGTCCCAAAGTCATCCTTTAGATCGCTGGGCGCCCGCTGTCGCACCTATAGAGCGAAACCTGACACACTCACTGGGAGGCACAGGCTGAGGTCAGCGCGAGCGCACCCCAAGCACAGTGTCACCGCGGTGGTCGTTCCTTCGGTAAAGCGACGGTGGGGCTTCTCTCCGCGCTCTCCCGGAGTCCAGCGGGAGGATGGGTGGGAGGATTAGGATGGATGGTGGCCGTCCCGGGGCACGGGGGCTGTTTGCCCCTCTCCTTCCCACATTTGCCCTCCGCCTGTTTCCTAAAGCTCATCTACTCCCTGGATTAGGGTTAGATCCGGAATTAGGATCCCCCATGTTCCTCTGGGGGTGAATTCCCTTTCTGTGGAGGAGTGGGAGGGGAGGAGGGGAGGAGGGGGAGAAGTAGGGGGAAGGGGGAGCGTGGGGTGAGAGAAACGTTTTCACTCTTTGTCACTCTTGAATTGGGGGCGGAGGAAAAACCCCACCGTGGAACGCTATAAAAAGCAAAGAGGGCGGGGTGGGGGGGAGCAGAGACCGAGCGCTGGCGGGTGCGGAGCGCGAGTCCTCTCCCAGGGCATCGCTGCGTCGCCGGCAGGGTTGGCTGCCCAGTGTGAACCCAGGGACGGCGCTTCGCAGAGACCCCGAGAGCGCGCGTGGGTACCTCGGCTCCACTCAGACCTCGAGGGTCCGGGGCCGACTCCTGATCCCCCATTGTAGAGACTGCTGACTTTGAAAAGAAAGACTTGTGTCCGGCAAAGGTTGAGACCTAAAAAGGTAGAAAAGAAAGGAGAGAAAAGCAACTGAGACCGAAGGAGAAGGAACCGGTGCAGACCTCCGGGTCAGTTAAGAGGAGGATCGGACCGCGGCGCTTCGGGCACCACCACGGAGGTGCCGGACAAGGACCCACGCCAGCCGTGCGGTCCGCGGGGCTGGTCTTCTGGCACCTTGGGTCACGCCTCCTTGGCTAGAAGGCGCCTAGCCTTTGACTGCTTCCAGTTACCGCAGAAACTTCCTGCTCCGGTGGAGAAGTGCGTCTCGCTGGTGCCGCTTGCTCCTGGCTTGAGGCGCAAGACTGAGTTCATAGGGTCCTGGGTCCCCGAACCAGGAAGGGTTGTGGCAACTGTCTGCGAGCCCCACGCCCCACCTGAGGGGCCCCTCGTTGGGGTCCTCCCTCCCCTTGCATTCGCATCCCTCCGGGCTCTGTGCCTCCCCGGGAACTCCTTGCCCAGAGATGGCCGCGTTGATGCGGGGCAAGGATTCGTCCCGCTGCCTACTCCTACTAGCCGCGGTGCTTATGGTGGAGAGCTCACAGCTCGGCAGCTCGCGGGCCAAACTCAACTCCATCAAGTCCTCTCTGGGCGGAGAGACGCTTGCCCAGGCCGCCAATCGATCTGCGGGCATATACCAAGGACTGGCTCTCGGCGGCAGTAAGAAGGGCAAAAACCTGGGGCAGGTAGGAAAACCCCCCAAACACACTCTTCAGCCAGGAGAGGTAGGGACCAGCCCTCTGGCGCGCGCCTTTTGCCTTAGTGCCCCCCGACAGTGTGAGCGCGCAGCTCACGAGTGGCGCTCCCCGCCGTTGAGGAGAGGGGTCCCTAAAGCTGGGTCTGCGCCGGCGCGGGTGTCTGGGTGGTTGCTGCAGGGCACGGAGTGGGCGGGTTAAGGTTCTGTCTCACCTTTGTTTTGGAACGTGGGTACGTTTTAAGATCTCGAACTATTCAATGGGGAAAGTGGCCAGAATGTTCCTTCCATCCAACACCAGGATGCAGCTGATGAAGATGTTAACAGCGGCTAAGGCGCAGAGCAGCTGCTACGTGCCAGGCACACTTCTAAGCGTTCTACACGCTCTCTCGCTTAATTTTCACAACGCTATACTATAGGCGCCCTTGCTTTCCCATTCTGCAAATGGAGTAACTGAGCCACGGAGCGATTAGTGATTTGCCCAAGGCACACAGCTAGTCGAAGGGGCAGAGCGAGATTTCAGTCTGGACAGACTCCAGTTCCTGGGAACCCATTACCTTTTACAACCTGGAAGGGGCTTTTACCGCTTTTCTGGTTCTCTCCCAACCACTTTCTCTTTTCAAAGAAGCAAGGTCACAGGTGGGAAACAAATAGACGTGCATTTCTCAATCGCGTAGAATAGTAAATAAATCATCCGCGAGGAAACACAATGACGAGGTGACAATGACAGCATCCGAGGCGCCAGCGACATAGTGAGCACTCAGAGACGTTTTTGCAGGAAGAAATTTCCTGCGGGCGTCTCTGTTTCTGTCTCTCACAAAGATAGATTGACAGTCACTTGCAAACAGTTACACAAAAACCGACAGAGACGGGAGCGCGCACACTGGGCACCAACCGTGGACGGCGCACTTCGGCCAGGAGAGGGGGCTCTGTGGGCACTGGGAACCACTATAGCTCCACCTTCTCCCTCCTCTTGTGGGAGGCCAAAATTAAAAGTGAGTTTGCCAACCAGGGCAGGCACCTCGCACAGCACAAGTGTCACCCCTAGCGGCGGTCCATGCCCAATAGGTGCGAGTTTCCTCGTTTTTGCGGAGGTTAGGCTGAGGCGGCTCTGCGCGCTCGCTCCGTGTCCTCTGCTGCGGTTCTGGTCCACAGAATAGGTGACAGGGTAAAGCTGGAAGGAGAGGGCCAGTGCTGGATCCACGGAGAGCCGACTCAGGCTGGAGCTTGGACCCCTACTGCCCTCTCTCGGGGACACTTTTGCTAGTTTTGCAGCTTGGGAATGTTTCCCAGGGCTTTGAAATGTCAAACATTTCAGCTATTCTCTCAATGGATTACAAAGTCTGCAACCACGGGATTTTTAGGGCTCAAGGAAAATACGAAACTTTACATATGCGTGCATGCGCACATAGGTACGAAATCTTTACACATCCTCACATCCGCACATGCCTCCACACTTACATGACCGCTTGCATGCCCTTTTCCTCTTCCTGGGAGACACCCTGACATTTTCAACAGCAATGAACCCTATGGTCTCTTAGAAGTCCATCAGGAGATGGGGCAAGGATTAGAAAGAATGTATACCCTTAATCCAAATCAGAGGACTTCTAATTCCAAGTTATCAGTTGAAGGGAGCTTAATGCGTAGTTCCTTCAAGGACAGAGAGATCCAGTAATTTTTTGAGGTTCTTTCGATTCTAATCTATGCATATCCTGGGAGTTTCTGTAAAGCGCTTTTTTGCCCCTTTGTTCAATGATACCTTATGTTCCCTTATCAAACAATGAAGTATGTAAATGTTGTCAATAGCCTTGGCTTTACAGAGTGGATTGTCTGACACATCCCCAAACCTAGCTTGCTTATCCTTCATGTTTTGGCCATATCTGTATGTAAATAATTATAAATTGTGCATTTATTTGGTGATAACTCCAAATATGTAATTAATTATGCTTCTTGAAGAGCTTCTAACTTGCAGAGCATGGTGGTGCAGTCTGTAATCCCAGTGCTTGGGAGGCTGAGACAGGAGGATTACAGGTTCAAGGACAGCCTCAGCAATTTAGCAAGGCTCTCAGCAATCTAGTGAGACCCTGTTTCAAAACAAAAAATAATAAAAAGGGTTGGGGATGTAGTTTAAAGGTAGAAAGCCCCTGGGTTCAATCCCCAGTATCAAAACAAAACACAAACACATGCATGCACCTTCGTACACATACACACCTACTGTTTGCAACTCTACTTTTCCTCAAATTGAAGATTGCTTTATTTTACAAGTGAGTTGAATTTCCGATATGCCCTTCATAATTTAACAGTTCTATGAAATATATTTCATTTTATGTACTTCACTGTAATCACATATTTTTAAAATTTGAAATTAGGTTTGTGAGAAAATTTTCACATATTGGAGTTAATGGTAAAACAAAGCAATCTTTTTGAATAGTAGGAGTTTATTGATAAATGGGTAATTTCTATCTTCAGCCTTTTCACTTATCTCAAAGATGATCTGAAACATGTGCTGGTATGAAGAAACCAATAGATTTTCTCTTTGAAGCAGAAAGAGGAATTATTTAAATATTGATTAGTCTATCTTCTTTATTCCACTAGTTATGTGGTCACCAGAGTTTTTAGTGTTCTTATTTTCAAAATCAGGATGAAAATTAGAAAGACGCCTCAAGAGGGAAGAATCCACTTCCTTTTTTAGAGTAATCTCCAAACTTGAAATGTAACTTTATTTAAAATTTTACCCATTATTATAGCAAAATATGGTTGAGAAGATTGGAAACAAACTGATCAAAATAGCTAATTATATGTTGTCATTCTGAATCCTAATGAGATTGGTTTCCCTTCACCTTTATCTGTGACCAATGAGGTTGAAATGCATGCCTTTTCAAGAGATATAGGAATAAGGAACTACAGAGTATAACTTTAAGAAGGCAGATTAGAAACTTAGTCTTTAGTCTTCTTTGCTTAAATAGATATTTAACAGTCACCTATTTTAACTTTTCAGGATAAAGAATTAAAACAAAAATTTTATTACCATTGCAGAAGAAATTATTGAAGAAATTTAATGGTTCCTTAATCTGCAAAAGTAAAAAATTAGACCAACTAGGCTCCACAGTTTTATTAATTCATGTAGCCCGATTTCGTATGAAGAGAAACATTTTTTATTTTCAAGACTCTACTTGTTTCATAGGCAAAGTGGATTATTTATAAATTACTCCTAGAAAATATGTTCTTAAAATTTAAGAAAGATTTAGAGGGCCCAGAGAGAAACATACTGTTCTCTAGATGAGTTACAATTCTCATTCTTGAGTTTGCGTTCAAAGACACAGTTATGGGTTATGATGGAAACTGACATAGAAAAATTAAGAATGTTAGCATTCAGATGACGGATTTAGAATTAGCAAAATAATGTTAACAGGTTTTTTGTTTTGTTTTTGTTTTTTGCGGTACTGGGGATTGAACCGAGGGGCATTCTACCTCTGAGCTACACCCCCAGCCCTATTTTTTATTCTTTAATTTGAAACAGGGTCTCACTAAGTTGCAGGGTGCCTCACTGGGTAGCTGAAGCTGGCCTCGAACCCGGATCCTCTGGTCTCACCCTCCCAAATGCTGGGATTACAAGCTTGTTGCCACCACTCCTGGCTGTTAACAGGTTTTAAAAGGTAACACATATATGTATATGTGTACCGGATAAATTAAGTTGCAGGACAATTGCTAATATATATGTAAACTATTTGTATATTTTAATATTCAGATATTTCAAATCCTGAGGAGAATATTTCAAATGTTTGAAATAAAAACTAATTTTAAACAAAGCCTTCAATATTGTATGGATTAATATACCTTGAATAAGTATGCCGGGTGTGTGCTGTCACCTCTGGAGTTCAAGGTATCAAATTTTATGGACCACTTTCAGAACAATTTTTTTTAATTAAAGCAATTAGAAATAATTTTACCTTTATAATTCACAATATTTGTGTGTGAATAAAAAAAACCATGTCGAGCTGTCTTTGCAAGCTCTTCTTATTCTTTACTCCTTACTTTTTCTTATTGAGACTAACAGATGAATTTAATTTGAATGTAATGTAGCATTTTGGCATTCTTTTAAAAGTGATGAGTACAATAGTGACAAAATAATTTTATTTTAAATGTAGATAACCTTCTTGGCATGATTCTCTAAAGAGAAGCTGAAACTGTTTAGTGTAAATTCAGATTCCATGATTTTCTAATATAACTTGGGCAGTTAAAGGACAGTGGTTTAAATGCAGTTATATTGTGAGAAA
Source organism: Graphiurus murinus (assembly GCA_004027655.1). NCBI lineage: Eukaryota > Metazoa > Chordata > Mammalia > Rodentia > Gliridae > Graphiurus > Graphiurus murinus. The sequence continues at coordinate 45,365 of PVLC010009008.1, read as the reverse complement.
ATAATTCTCAAAATACATTAAGGCAGAACTTGAGGGAGTTGGTTAGAAAGAATTAATGTAGATTGCCTTTCCTGTAATAAAATGCTGTACCTATTTGCACACCCAAGCAATCATGAACGTCTCACTGAAATAAACTCTATCTGCTATTTTTTTGTAGGCGATCTCTTAACTTTCTGGAATTGTTACTTTTTCTTTTTTTAACCCCAACCCAACTTTCCCCTGCTAAAATGTAAATAATCTGCTAATCCTCTCTGGACATCAACCGACACTAAAAGCTAATCATTTTGAGATTAAACTTTCCAAAATAATTTAAAAGATTTTGAAACAATCTACATTGATTTTTTTCTTTCCTTGTAAATTATAGAGAACTGATACAAGTTTAGTCATAATCTAAGTATCCATGATTTTATTTTTGTCCTAGACTAGAGTGAGCAGGAGGACAAGGTGACTTAAACTGACTCCACTTGTAAATCTGATTCTGCCATAGTCTTGGTCTTGTCTTTTTTAGCATTCCCTTCTGGTGCAAACTTCGGCCTCTCTCTCCTCCCCAAAATGTATCAAATCTTTAGTTGTTAAAGATAAGGCAATGTCATAGAAGGGCAACTGGTGTGTTCTGTTCTAAAAGAATAGTAGTGCTCACTCTTCTTTTTTCTACATAATCATTTTAAATGCAGCATGAAATTATCCCATAAGTTTTAGAAAAAATATACTTAATATTATTTGCCTTCTTAGAATCAGTCTCTTATGGCTATTCACTCTTTGAAATTGAGGTAACATCAAAATGAATTACAATCTTATTTCTGCTTGTGACTCCGTAACAGTCTGCTAAAGTTGTTTTAATTCATTATACTTCTAGCTGCTTATATCTATTTATATAAAGAAGATAAACCTACTCTCAGCTATTTATCTGGTCATTGAAAAAATTTATATATTTGTGTTTTTGTAAGAATTTTATTGAGTCAGTTTTTTAAAAATCAGAAACAGAAGCCAAAAGGAAATACATTTAATAAATTGATTTTTGCATTTTGTAGCATTGCCTTAAGATTACATTGAATATGGAATGAATAACAGAAATTTAGTAATATTATTTAAGGTAAGCAGAGATCGATTTTCTTTTCGTACTTTATTTACTCTTGCCAGGAGAACTATAACAGAATGTCATATTTTTCTTTAATTACTGATTTTGTTAGGACAAATATAAACCATTCTCTCAAACAAAGAGGTCAATTGATATAAAATTTGGAAGTTTTTTTTTTTTTTTTTTTTTTTTTTTTTTTTAACTAGGAACATCTGTCCACAAAAGGAAAAGTCACCATCCAAATATTTAGAATAGTGGCTTCCCAATGAGTGTCTCTTGCTGACAACCTTGGGTTGTTGCCTACTTTGGGTTCAACCCAATGATGGGAAAGCCATGAATAATACCGATAGCCAATCAGATATCCTTCCAGAGAGTTTCCTACAAATTCTTTTCTGCATGATGGTAAAGTGAATCAGAGGAACCTTTAAGACTAGAGATTTGAACATCATATTGAAATTGTTATATTTTAACTCAAGTAATTAGTTTAGGTAACATTAAAGACAGAACTGCTAATACATATTCCACAACCATTGTAGCAGTACAACAGCTTATATCTGTGGGATCTTAATATTTGTTTAGTTGTATCTGTGTACTCCAAATTAGAAATGCAGAAATAAAATCAACAAAAACACAAAAGTAGTAATTTTTAAGAAGAATGTTACTTATCTCTCTCAAGTTCTCAAAGGAACTGATATCCATAATATATTCTTTTAAATATTTTTCAGTATTAATTTAATTGGTTGATTCACTAATGTATTATAATTTGGTACACATAATAGTTTGAACATTTCATAATCATACATTTAAAACAAATAAGAAAAAATCAATGAGTGAATATGCACATTAAATGGCAAAACAAATCCAAACATCACAATTAGAGCAAGTGAGTTCTCAATGTGGTTTATCCATCCAAACCTATTCTAAGAGATATTAGCTTCCCATATTATGCTTTATAAAAGCATAAAAAAATAAAGCATATATTCTTTCTTCTGGGAAGTGGAAGAACTGAGTGATCTTCAGATGTTTTATTTCCTTAAACTGGCTTGCAAGTAGTTGGTGCACACATTAAATGTAGTAAGAGCTACCACAGACTGGTCATTTTCTCTGTGTCAGGCACAACTACAATACCTCACTTACATTAACTCTTTTGATCCTGTAGACAGCATATTGAAGCCAATCCTAATATCATCCTTATTTTTATAAATAATGAAATATTTGATAAATGAAATGATGAAAACATTAATTTTCCTGAGCCACAGAAAGCTATACAATTCATATAGTCACACAGCAGTAAGTAGAGAAAGCTAAAGTCCAAACATACACAATCTAATGTTTGGACCTGTCTATTTAACCACTGGCTGTGTTGCTACAATATGGCAACCTTATTCTAGATTTAAGAGGGAACATGGGCTCTCCGTTTTGCCCTTCTCTCATGTTTTCTAATGACATGGGTGTAACCCTAGCTTCATTAAAAGCCACAACAAACCCAAACCCACTATTGCTTCCATCTGCTACTCTGAGTAGCCTAAAGCATGCTGGTAGTTCATGGACACAAAGGCAGCATAGCAGTGTATTATTTCATCTCTGTCTCTACTTGCTTCCCTGTTATCAAGAAAAACCCACACCCACACCTCCTTCCTGTTGGAATATGGTGTTTCCCTAGTAGAAGGGAATGCTGTTGGATAGTCCTCATCCTCTCTTCTAGTCTCATGCCAACAACACCCCACCCCCTTCACACATCCCTGAATCTGAGTGCTACCTTGTGCACAGGACTCCTCATTAGCTTTTTTACCACTGCTCAGCTCACGTCCCTTCCCTACCCATCAGATGTGGGAGAGCTGTCTTGTTTCAGAGCTTGTTATTACTTTTGCTTTTCCTTGGCTTTGTCCTCTCCTAGCTACTTTTCTGAGAATCAGATGGTCTATATCAGCATTACAGCTCCCAAATTTCCTAAAAGGTACTAAATCCAGTTCACTGACCAGCTCCATGCCTCTAGTCCTAGTTTTTCTAATCTGTAAAATAGGGCTCACAATAATAACGGCAATAAAAGCAATCATAATAGTAGTAATGCTTAATTTACTGAGCAAAAGCAAGGGTCACACACGATAGCATTTATGAAAAATTTCGAAGAGGAACACAGTTATGGTACTGGTGTCATTTATCACTACTGTCATTACAGAAATCAGTCAAGTGCTCATGCACCAAAGAAGCCAGGGTTGATTAATCTCCCTAACAAGTCAGGCAGGGCTTACTAAACTAGTACATATGATGTGCATGAAGCAAACAGAGGAACTCAATTATACTAAGGCTAAGAAAATAAGACAAAATAGCCACACCCCCTATGCTGTCTTGTTTCTGGTGTTGAATGTTAACGTTAAGAGGGATGGTAAGTCAGTGTTGTCACTTAGAAATAAGCAAACAGGCACACAATTGAGTAATTGGTAAAATTAGGGAAACAACACAGAGGAATACCCCAGACATTAAAAACATAACCACAAGTGGAGGTCCTAACAACCAAGACAATATTAGTTGTTTAGCCACAGGAACCAAAATAACTAAACAATATGGTCAAATCTGCTGTCAACAACATTAATCTGATATTGTCCAAAGTAAGATAGTCCCTGCAAAGGTAATATTCTTCGCTTCGTGCAGTGTCTGGTCCCACAGAGCTTTCTGGGAATTTGGAAAGCTGACAATCCTCTTTGAGTATCAGCTGTCTCTTGGAGAAGGGAGCCCCATCCTATTCACCTTATACTTTTTCATTTTGAGTTATTTTTCATGATTCAGGTAAATTGGAAATATTTTAATAATGTTAAATCGAGACTGAGATTCATCTTATGGAAGCAGTAAGTTTAACATGTTAGAAACAGATTGTTTGCCAGTAAGTGTTTCTACCTGGTAATGGGTAAAGGGGAAAATTATCATTTAAAATCACCTGAAGTTACAGTCACATTCAAGTAGTGGTTTTCACTTGCTCATTTTAACTTCATCTAATCCTTTGAAATTTGGATTGACAGGCATTATGTTAGTCTCTTAAAATCTAAATTCTTTTTTCTTCCAGTAATCATCCTCTATACTCTGCAGCTTGTTGTCTATTCATCTAGTTTATTCATTTGCTTCTTTAATCCTATGTCATTTCTGTTTTCTTTTTTGTCTCATTCCTCTTTATTTCTTTTACGAGTACCTCTACAACCATCTACCTATAAATGTGGGCATTCCCTCACAGTCTCTTTTTCTTTCTGTTCCATTTTTCTCTTCCTTTACTGGTATTATTTTCCTTTGGGGGAAAGGAAATTGCCATATATGTAGATTTCTACCTTTAACTTGATAAACTCCCGAGCCATATTTCTTGTTCAAAAGCTTTAGAAACTGTGCCAGAAATAACAGCAACAACAAACTAATCCTCTATAATGAAAAGTAGACCTTTTATGTTTAAACGCAAAATGTCAGAACTCAGGCCGTCAAAAGTTTTTATGACTTTTAATAGCTATCAAAAACCATGCAGATTTAAGAATCGAGTCTGTTTCCCCACATTCTTCCCAAGCTCTGTTCTGTCTTAGCACTTTCTGGTGATAAAGGAAAGCTGTGTGTGTTCCTGTCAAGACAGGTGATTTTCATTTTGTTAACCGTATTTATTTGAATAGTTTTTCTCTATGATGAATCTGTTTTAAGAAACTTGTGTCTGGTTAGAACGTAAAGTAACATATTTTATAATATGTAACACTTTATATATACATATTTCAAATAATATGCTGTTTTTATAGCTTGATCTATGTATAAAGAGTATTATTTTTCTATTTGCTATTCATAAATGATTATTTGTTAATTTTTTAGTGTGAAAAAACCTCTTAAAATTCAGTCTGATAGTCTCTTTAAAAATGCTTGATGTTTAATAATAAAGTAGGAGGATTCTTCAAATGTGTTTAACCTTTACTTTTCAAGATTGAGAGCTTTATAAAAAGGACCAAGAGAAACTTTTATTATCTAAATGCTTCAAGAACTTAAACAATACACTAAAATAGAATATAATCATACCTCAGAGACACATTGGAAACTACTGAATTTAACTTGCTCATTTTACACTTGAAGGAATCAGGCTGGGAGCTGTATCATGATCTGCCTAACATACTACAGATAGTATGTCCTTGTGACTAAGGAATTCTTTCTGGAACTTGGATCCTCTGACTCCTAATATAAGCCTTTTAAATAACCAGAAACAATATTTTCTGTGAAATTTACACTAATGAAGCTCTGTGTAAAAACTAAATTCAATGGTCTTGAGTTGATTAAATAGCTGTCAGGAGATGAATTATATGAAGAGCTCTTTTTCAGCTGCAAATTTGTGCATGTTCAAATGTATTATCAAAGATGTCAATGTTATAATGACAACTGTGTCAGCAGGTTTTTAAACAAAATTAATGAGGGAAGTGACTTTGTCGTGTTGTCCTTGCTCACATTCTCAGTCCTAAGACTTTAGTGATGTGATTAGAAAGAAGCCTGAACTGGTATGGCAAGAGACTTGGGGAGGGGAGACCGCTATGGCGGCTTGCTGAGAAAACCGGCTGCTTGACCTTGATCCAAACATCACGAGGATGGAGGCCAATGACTTTAAAACTTTTCTGCTAGAGGAAGAAATGTATTTTACTTTGTGATCCAGTATTACCCCTACCTCCATGCTCCTGACAAAAGTTTCAAAAATAAATACCCATGATAGGTAATGCAGTATGACATATTTATATTTTAGCTTTTTCATTCTATTCTGTTTTTGTTTTTAAATCCAGGCCATGACTCCCTGAATTGACTAATCAAAACCTGCAGTTTGAATACCAATGACTCATTAGACTACTGCCCTTATCCAGTAGGGGTCCTGGGGTACCATGCTTGGAGAACAGCCTTATTTTAGGAAGACAATCAGCCCTGGTGAGGGACAATAGCGGCCAGCAGGCTTTCATGGAGAGAAGTGTCCATCTCCTCAGATGGATTTCACTTTCCCTTCTGTAACTCCTTGTCAACCTTTGGCCCAGATGTGATAGGTCCTTCACCTGGGGATGTGCTTAACCACTTTCAGCAGTATGTGGGCGATAACTATGGGGCACTTGATATTTTGAGGTTTCAGGAAGATTTAATCTGTTACCCCATAGAGTATTTTTCCCTCTGGGCATATGCCACATGAACTACCTTACTTTGTTTCTAAGACTTTGCTGTTGAAGATGATTACAATTTCTATGTATGATAGCAGGTGAACCTGAGAGAGTACTGGATGTAGATTCAATAAACCTGGTCAGCTTAAATTTTAATGTTCTGGGAATTGATTAAATAATTTAATTCCTTTAATCCATACATTCCTCATCAGTCTAATGGTCATCATGATAGTAGTATCTTTTCTTGTTTCTTTTCAAAACATGAAACATTAGTTCTTTGCACTAACACCATTGAAATTGTTTACTAAAAAAATTTGAGACCTTTTCATCCTGAATTTATGAAGGGAAAGTATGAATTATATACAATTAACTCAATAGTTTGTGATAATAAAATCATAAATAGCTTCTATTTTGATAGATTTACCTTTTAAAAAATATAGACAGAGAAATTGAAAGTGGAAAGTATTTTTTATTTCTTTTCCTTTTTTTGTCTTATTTGTTTTGATTTACTTGGAATTCTTCAACAATTTAGTATCATAGTAGTACTATTGAATTTCTAATGACTACTTAGTTGTTTTTTATTCTTGCAGGCTACAAACAGCTCTCTCACCTCCTATGACATTCTTCAAGAGCTCCTTGCCTTTTCTTTCTAGCATACCTGAGATGTGCTATATTTTATATATTTTTAAAATATCTTGGAAAGGTTTGATAAGAGATTCAGTAATAGAAATCAGTGTATTGCTAAGGTTCTGAAACTAAACTCGAGGCCCATCCTTTGGACACATTATAGGTACAGGGTTCTGAATAGATAAAGTTCAGAAAAATGGCCAATTGTAAAGCCACGTCCTATTGGTATGGCAGCACCTAGACTGGGACAGAAGGAATGCATTTTGCAATAACTTATGAAACAGGAAAGTGAGTATTTTTCAAAGCTGTTGAGAACATTACTATATCACAAAACAGTCATCTCCTATCAAACAATGTATTCATGTGCAGGAGTCTCAGAGATAGTAGAAATACATATGAGAATATCAGGGCGAAAATTGTGTTAAAGAACCAGTAGGAGCCCGGAGTGGTAGCACATGCTTGTAATCCCAGCATTTGGGAAGCTGAGACCAGAAGATCTGGGTTCGAGGCCAGCCTCAGCTACTTAGTGAGGCACTCCACAACTTAGTGAGACCCTGTTTCAAAATAAAGAATAAAAAAATAGGGCTGGGGATATAGCTCGGAGGTAGAATGTCCCTGAGTACTGCAAAAAAGAAAAAAAAAAGTAGGGTTCCTTTTAATGAACTCTATTTTTAGAGCAGTTTTATGTTTAATGAACTTTATTTTTAGAGCAGTTTTATGTTTAGGGACAATTGAGTCAAAAGAGCAAATTTCCAATAAGCTCCTTTCCCAATCCCCAAGTCTCCCCTATTATTTACAACCTGCGTTAGTATGGCAAATTATACTAATTTGCACTAGTACATTATTGGTAACTAAAGTCCATACTTTACACTAGGGTTCACTCTATTTATATTTTGTGAGTTTTGACATATGTATAAGAACGTGTCCACTATGATGGTATCACACAGAATAGTAGTAGCACTGCCCTACAAATTCCTCTGTGCTTTACCTATTGTGTCTTTCTCTTCCCTGTCCCGTTAATTACCGATCTTGTTATCGTCTTAGTCTTTTTCAGGCTGTTACATGGTTGGAATCATACTATACTGCCTTTTCAGATTGGCATTTTTCACTTAGCAACATGCATCTAAGTTTTATCTATGCCTTTTCATGGTCATGGTGATTCTTATTTTACATTCAAATTATTTTACCTGGCTCTGAATATAATTTTTGATTTTTAGTTTCCTTGATTAATGAGCAAAATTAATGATTTTTTAAACATTTTTATTCTTTGATAAAATGGAGAAAACTTGATTATAACCAATGGAAAAATTAGAGACTACAGGGACAAAAGGAAAGTAAAATATTGTAGGTTCTTATTGATCTGATTAGATTCTCAAGAAAGAGTTTACAAATTTATCTTCCAAGGAGTTGCATCCACCTGGAAACCTGACAGACAACTCAAACTAAACAAGTTAAAAACTAAACACTTTATTTATTTTTCTGAAAATTTCTCTCATTATTATATTCCTTACAAAAGTCATTGGCATTGCCACCCAACCATTTAACCAATTTTGAAGATTTTACACTTCCTACTTTCTATCCTTTGGCCAAAGCAATTATTATCTAACTTATAGGATTATACTTTTTCCTAAATATTTTTTTTTTGCTTTATTGCCACTCAGATTATTACTGTCTTGATTCATACAGTATCATTATTACTAACTAGATTATTACAATATATAAAAATTTTGTACTTTTGCAAAATGTCCCACACTCTAGTTCTAAAGTAAAAATTTGATCAATTTATTCTCTACCTAATGAGGTTTAAACTTCTCAGAATGCTATAACATATCCTGAATTATCTTGTTTATTTCTGCCCCTCAAACTGCAAAGTATATGTGTAGCAAATCTGGGATTTAAAGTGAAGCAGTCTTCCCTGAGTCTGTAAAATTAACAACTCTGCCATCTTACTCATGAGAAGTTAGAAGTCAGAGAAACCGGGCAAGGACCTTTGTTTGGTACCTTTCAGAATTCAGAAATGATTAAAAATTTTCAGGTAAGTCAACTTGCTTACCAGGTAAGCTAATTATTAATTCTTAGGTGTATTATACACTATAATTACAACCTCCAAACATTTATTATGCACATATGCTATGCTGAGTCTGAGTCCTTGGTATATGTAGCAATGAAAAAATGCAGTGTACTTGAGGAATTAAGTTGAAATGATAAGGTTGGAAGAGCCTCCAGAAATAGTCCATTTCATTCTTCATTCCCAGCACAGTATGAGAGCTGGACAACTTGATGAATTTTCTTTCTTATAAATATAGTTATTTTTATTTTTATTTTTTTTTGTGTGTGTGGTACTGGGAATTGAGCCCAGAGGCATTCTACCCCCAAGATACACCCCCAGTCCTATTTTTTTTATTCTTTATTTTTGAAACAGGGTCTCACTAAGTTGCGGAGGGCCTCACTAAATAGCTGAGGCTAGCTTTGAATCTAGACCCTCTGGTCTCAGCCTCCCAAGTACTGGGATTACAAGCATGTACCACTACACCTGGCTCTTTCTTATAAATATTTTTAAGGATGAACACTTGTGTTCTTCTCTTAGTTATCAAACTAACTTTATGTCAAAATTAAGAACATTCTGCTTTCTATTGTAGATAAATAACACATGAATAATACAAAGGTAGATATCAATCTCCATGCCAAAAAAAATCCTCATTAACATAAAATGTTATCAAGTTATTTTGGTCATTCTTCACAGATTATACTCTAGACACACTGATGCACAGTCAAGATGATGGAGATAATAGGATTATCTCCATAAGTAGTCATGAAAAGATCTCAATGTGTTAGACATAATGATGATAATAAAAGAAGTAAAATCTGCATTTTATTTTTCAAATATTTTAGAAGGAATTAAAGTTTGAGTTTCTCCTTTGTAAAGATCTTGCTGATCCCTGAGGAAATCTGATTCTAATTTTATAATTTACAAAGCACTAAAGAAACATTAGTGGGAAGAGGCAGGCTTACAAGGAATTAGAAGTATGGGAAGAAATAACAAAGATGGAGTGTAGAAGTCAGCGGTGACCTCAGCATGGGTTGATGGAGGGAAGGTCAAGTAGAGTGAGAGATCTTACTGTGGAAAGGGCACAAGTGTGTGATAAAGTGCATCAAAGAAAGAAATTTGGGAAAGAAATGTGGGAAACATTGTCATAAATCTTTTAAAAACCATATTAAATATTATTTTTTCAAATTAGTCACCACAGAAAAGACACATTCTCTTGAGATTGTCTGTAGACAGCTTTTCAAACTAACTTAAAAATAATTTGCATGTTTACTTCTGCTAGACCATAGCTTATGGCCTTAAACAATGCTCTGCATATTGATTACCAAGCCTTATTCAAAATACTTGGCTCTCAGTGGCTTTTTACTGTTTTCATAAACCAAATACCCCACAGAAGGTGAAGATGTCAAAGAAAAACGATGTCAGTTCTGAAAGCAATTCCAAAATATTCCTAAAACATTTCAAGTCAAGACATTATTGGGATTACAACTGTAAACCTTTCAGTGTCGATGGCACTAAGGTAGAAACTCACCGTTGGGTTTATAAAGTGTTAAAATAAAAAAATAAATAAAAAATTCTAGTGTTAGCCTGTAATCAGGTCTTCTCCATTGGAAGAACCTGGTCAGAATTTATGTATGATTGTTCCTATTTTTGAAAAACTCAGTGTTCCAGAAGCAGTTAATGAGCGTGGGCCAGCAGTATGTTCCCCACCCCAAGCCCACTCTTTTCCTGAAAGAAGAGGCAGGAACAAATCATGCCCAGTACAATTCCCTGGAGTCCAATCTGGTGACACACATTACTTCATGTGCGACTTGTTAGTTAAAATGCGTGCACTGAGACAGAAACAAAAAAAAAAAAAAAAAAAAAAAAAAAAAAAAAAAAAAAAAAAAAAAAAAAAAAAAAAAAAAAAAAAAAAAAAAAAAAAAAAAAAAAAAAAAAGAAAAGAAAAGAAAGAAAAAAAACTGTCAAAAGTTTGGGTTTTTTTTTTTAAATGCAAATATATCCTATTAAAATATCAGAGAAAAGACTAAACTTCTTAACTCAATAAAAATGTTTAAAAATGTTTTTGCAATTGTTCAAATTAATACAATGCTTCCAAAATGCTTTTTGGAAATCCTTGTAAATTTTCTTGCTTGCCTATTTGCCCTACTGCTATCTTCCCAACACTCTTCAAAAGGAAATGGCTTTTTAACAAGAAAAATCCCCTTGAAATAAATTACATTTCCAAGGGGGTCCTGGCCATAGCAGCTGTAAAGCATTGTAACTGAATTTTAGTCTCTCTTGGTTATTGTTAAAAGCACAAGTGACCAGTGCTCAGGTCCTATACCACGACTACCACAGGGATTGATCACAAATTGGACTGGAGTGTGTACTGTGAATTCTCTTGTTAAAAAACGCAAGCTTTCAACACAAAAGAGCAACAGTATTTGATGGCCCAGCGCTTGCAAAATGAAAACCTAAAAATACAACACTAGTTCTTAGTAGACATCAATAAAGAATAGTGTAACCTAACCACATCAGTCATTCTGTTTTTAAATAAGTCCACTTCTGGGATAGTCAGGGACTAACTGGAAAGAAGTCCCTGATGGTGGCACCAAGTTGTTCAGGGTTTTCAGGAACTATTTAAAATATTTGGAAACCAAGGAAGAATGGCCAAAGTGATGAGCAAGTGATTGGTTTCAAGTTCTTGTCATCCGATTTAAGAAATGCACATGTCGAAAAGTTCCAATAGTAATCATAACTGTGTGATTTAACCCAAAAATATGAAAGAGTGCTACTGTGTAGTTAAGATGCATGCACAGGAAAGTAAGAGACTAACTGACAGCTACTTTTGACTCAATCACACACAAAATCAAGTAAGACAAATATGAATCATAGTCATTGTCTACATGTGGATAATACAGTCTGACATTAAACATGGTTTCACTGTTTCTCCTTGTGTGTTCCTGGAAATAGCCTATATCCAACATTAGTGTGGTTGGATATCCAAGCAATACATGGTGTCTTGCTTCTAGAGGATAGGAACAGCTAATATTGTTGAACACCTACTTTTTGCCTGGAAATACATTCAGCAAATATTTGAGGGAAGCAGTCAGACAGTCAGGGAGATGCTAACAAAGTGATCCCATAGGTCATGAACATGCTCACTATTTGGTATCTGTGGTTCAGTGGTGGCTTAGCCTCACACTAAGAATTATTTGTTTATAATTTAAATAGGAGATAGTTTTGCTTTGCTGAGTTAAATAGGGAGATCACTTAGGTTTTGTTATTAATTTTTGTAAAAGTGAGTAAGATTGTTTCCTCCGTTTTGATTTGTTTTATTTTAATTTTGATTTGTTTTAGGAAGCTAATAACTTTATAAACTGTGCTGATAAACTCTGGAAACATTGTTAAAGTGCTTGTCTTATTTCTGCAGATAATCTGAAAGGGGTGCAGGTTGTAAGTCTCCTATATAATAAAAAAAGAAAACAAAACAAGAAACCAAAGTAAACAAAAGTGACCCCCTTCTCAACAAAAACCAACATTTCAAAGACCTGATAACTACTAATAGTTACAAAAGAAAAATTGCCTAACAAAGATAGTTTGTGGGAAATCCAGACCGTACATTTTGAAGAAGTGTTGGTTTCTAGTTTCCTAGGTACTAGTGCTTGGGGGCCGGGGTTGGGTGGGGGGCAAGCAGTGAATACTGTCTTTCAATGGAGTCTGGATTGTCCGCCATGTTTTCTCTGACCAGATTTTCATTGATAGAAAGTGAAGATGAGGGTCAAATGTCTCCTTCTGTTGTAGAAGAGCGGAAGAAGAGAGAGATTCCTTTGCTGGTCTCATTCTTGCAAACCCAGCAATAAGAACAGAGAGCACTTTTGGAATGTGCACGTGCTTAACACCTGGAATTTTCTGAGAGTAACAGTCATACTTCATCAGTCACCAGAGTGAAAAGCCAGGAGAGGACTTCTGAGGCAATTCCTCTGGAGCTCCCAATATACCCTGCTTGTCATCTCTCAGACATAAGCCTTTAATCCCCTCTTCCTAAAATTGTTTATTTTAAAATGTGAGAAAGTTTAAGGATGTCACAGCCGAGCTGTGAGCTTTCTCTTTAAAGAATCCCATCCTTCAAACCCATCTTCAGCAAAGAAGCTGGCATTTCATGTGCTGAGCAGATGGCGCTCTGCAGCCCTGGCCAGCCCTCCTGTGCAGCTGGGCCGATCTGGCACACAGGTGTCCTGATTTGGACCTTCTTGAAATTCTGACACCACTCTCTCCTCCATTGGGAAGTATGACTTGGCTGTGTTATTTTTCCAGTGACAACAGATATACCTCCCTAACAATAACTGCTCTGGCTAAGGTGATAACACGACCCTCTGACTCAGATGGAGCTGGGACCGTGGCTGGATGGTTTGTTATAAAAGTCTTTTTTGTTTTGATTTCCACTTTTATATTGTGTATTGTCATTCATGGTTCCTCTGAAAGTTTGGGGTGCTTTTCAGAAGGGGGGAACACCCAACTGAGAAGAAAAATGCTACAGTTATCAAACACACAGACAAAGCTAAAACTTGTTACCCGAATGAGTGGCTTTTCTAATTACTGGAACCATTGAAGACTACCTGCTCATGGGTAAGGAGTCTTTGAGGGTTTAAAATAAGGTTCATTTTCAAATGAGGGAAAAGAGACAAATTCATTAAACTTTCACAGCATTTCACAAAACTACTAGAAAAGTAAAAGATTTAAAAAATGTAGGCAACAAAGAAGAGATTTAGTTGCTGTTCTTTCTGCATAATCTTTTACATAATCATTTCAGTCTCACCAAAAATATTTCCCAGTGCAGAGCCCAGATGTTTTGAAGTTTGGGATTTTTTTTCTTAAGAAAGCAATATTTAAGAACTTTCCCATTCCTTTCCATCTTAGTAACAGCTGCTTCTAACAACTGCTTATAATGAATATGGCCAAATAGGAAAAACAATAGTGGAAATGTACAAGAGAAGTTGATCACACCACAGTTTAGAGCCTGAGATTGTGTTCTTGCTATCTCTGATTCTCTCTCTTTCACAAAAATACAATTCTGAAATTTACATTTCACTTACTGAAACTTACTCATCTTCACTCAAGTATGCTCTACAAAATCAATTAACTCTCTTTAATAAATACAATTACTTGTCTGATTAGGGAGGCAAACGTTTATGACTTTGAAGTAATTTTATCTGGTTGTTTACATTACTCTAAAATGATACATATAATACTGAGAGACTCTGATTTTAAAAAAGCAAAGGTTTGTTTTATAGAATGATGAGCTCTATATTGATTCTGGACTACAATGGAGAGCAGATTATAAAATTAAGAATTCAGGGAAATAGAGATGCCTAGGAAACAACATAGATTTTAATCAGAATAAATCATGGGAAACTAATTGTATAATTTCTTGAACAGAGAAAGTAGTATCAATGTGATGCTTAGTCCTTGGCACCCATAGTCACCTCTTTTGTCACTTAATAGCCTCCTGGCTTTAAGTGACAGTGGTTCTCATAGTATTATCTCTAAGCAAAACCTCTCTCTCTCGAACTTCAGTGCTTACTTAACAATACACCCAAGTGCTTACTTCACATTTGCACTAGTACGTATTTCATACTGTCCAGATCTAAATCATCTTTTCCCTTCTTCAAACTTGCTGTACCTGTATGGATTTCTTCAACTCAATTGATGATAAGTCTGCTTTTTAAATTGTTCTACCAAAAGTCTTGGATTCACCTTGATCTTGGATACCCTTTTCCTCACACCCAATTTTTATCATGATTACCAAATTTTTTCCTTTAATTTTCATTCATATTGATGATTTTGATGACTTACATAAGATACTGGTATAGCGATATTTGAGGAAAATTATATTTAATTTTAGCAATTAAAAGTATCATTTTGTCTCAATTTCAGGTAATTCTGTGATCCCTCTTATAGGAACACTGTAGTATTGATAAATTATCCAGTAGAACATAATAGAGAACCTAGATATTATTTGAGACATAGGTCAATGAAGGAAGAAGGAACTATTTAAAAAAATTTCTGGAAAAACTGGTTGTACATGTGGGAATAATTGCTATTGGAACAATACCTTACTACATACAAAATATATTTTAAAAGATTAGTATTTTAAAAATAAGAATACTGATTTATCCAATGCACCATAAAGGAAGTAGAAAATAGGCCACTAACATGGAAGGTGCATATAGCCAGCCCAAATCTTGTATGACTGAGGATTAGGGTCTAGAATATACAAGGGATCTCTATGAATCAATAAAGAATTACCAGGTAAATAAGTAATACAGTAAAAAATGGAAAAAACACATGAGTAAACATTTGAGAAAAGAAAAAAATTAATGTAACGTAAATATTTGGATAGAGTCTCAATCTTAGTAGTAGTAAAGACATTGTAAGTCTTCTTATTAGTAAAGAGATCTTCCATTTCACAACATTAGTTTGTAAAAAATGAAGAATACTGACAATACCAAGTGCACATGTGGAACTTTAGCATATGGTTCATGGGACTGAAATCACTACAAGCATTTGGCAGTATCTTGTAACTCTGAACATTCATGCACAGTATGACCTCTCAGTTGTTCTAAGAACCCAGAGAAATATATGAGCATGTGGATCAGAAAGACATGCAAGAGAAGGATTATAGCTGTGCTACTTGTCTATAAAGACAGGAAACAACCCAAATGTTCACTGACAAGAGAATGTATGTAGTGTGGTAGATTAACACCATGGAGTGTTATGGAGTGAAGATAAATAAATGAACTACAGCTACAAGTGAGCACCAAGATTTGAAATACAATGGTTAGTGACAGACTGTGTGTGTGTATATATATATTTGTGGGTATGTGTGTATAATTACCTAATTTAAAAAACCAAAGACGCTGGGCGTGGTGGCACATGTTTGTAATTCCAGCATTTGGGAGGCTGAGACCAGAGGAACCGGGTTTGCGGCCAGCCTCAGCTACCTAGTGAGGCACTCTGCAACTTAGTGGGACCCTATTTCAAAATAAAGAATAAAAAAAATAGGGCTAGGGGTACAGCTCGAAGGTAGAATGCCCCTGAGTTCAATCCCCAGTACCGCAAAAACAAAACAAAACGAAACCCCAAAAAACAAAAACAAAGAAAAGCTATATAATATTGAGGATAGTGTTAATTTTTGAAGGAGTCAAAGGAGCTGGGATAAGGAAGGTATACTGAATAGAGGCATGTTATTGATACTTTTCTAATTCTTGCATTGGATGATAGAGCTATAGTTGTGCTTGATAACCTAAACATATTTAAATGTATTTTGCATGTTTTGGATGTATCTTAAAATATTTAAAAAATTAAAAGGTAACCCATAAGAAAAACCTGATAATCTCTAGATATCAGGTTTTACTATAAGTGTTTGAATTCCATTCAAGCCGGATAACTGCAGATGAGAGAAGAAAGGCAAATATCTCTGAGCATATCCTTTAAAAAAATGTCATTATTTTCCAAGTAAATTTCAGAGGCCATATGTTGACAATAGCAGGATGAACAGTATTACATAAAGTTGCATAAAGGGACTTGGACCTTAGAGAAGGTGGTTCAAGCATTTATGAGTTTTTTTTCCCTGGCCAGTGACAAAGCCCTTTTCCACTCTCACACATTTCTACCCACTGAAACATTCCCCTGACATATAAACTTTATATCCCTCTACTTCATCACCATCTCTGAAAGCATCACACTGATCATTTTCTACCTATCCTGGAAGCAATTTTCTTTGAGGAAAGAATTCATGGCTCCCAGAATCAACCCCTTCTGCAAAGCATGTTTCGATCCGATTACTGGAACTTCCTAGAAAATTGTATAAACATGAAAACACTTATAGTAAAAGAGGAAAATAATAAATTCTAGGTTTTCAACACTGACAAAAAATACTGGTGAAATTTATTTCCATCATATTTGCAAAATAAAGTTGCTGAATTGTTCTGCTACAAAAAATAGGTTAAAATGTCCTTAAAAATCTGTGTATAAGCTTTCCTTTCTGTAACATTATATACATAGGATATGAAATTTTTCAGTAGTTTAACTTTGGATGCATTTTCCTGTTACACCTGGAGTGTATGGTTAAAATCAATTTTGTTGTTTAAATAGTATGTTATATCTAGCTAGCAATTTCCCATTATAAAGATGGTGGGGGATGTTGTTACTCCTTAGGAACAAAATAGAAAATCACTTTTTCTAGTTTATTGAGATAAAAAGTTATTTTATATGCCAGTGGTTCTTGAATTTTGGGCCACAGACTTTTGAGTGTGTCCAGGACCCTTTCAAGGAGTGTAAAAGATCAAAACTCTTTTCATTAATCACACTAAGATGCATCTGCCTTTTCTCACTGTGTTGATATTTACCTTGATGATGCAAAATAATGTGGGTGAAATTGTTGATTCCTTAGCAGACATCAGGTTAGTAGCACCAAAATATATTTTGCACATTAGGTTTTTCACCAATAAACTCAGAATAAAATTTTGTAAACATAGGCATACACACACACACACACACACACACACACACACACACACACACATAAACACACATACCAGTTGTCCTTAAGAATGTCCTTGATGAAGCAGAAAACATTACTTTGATTATATCTGGGTCCTTGAGTATACATATTTAAATATTCTGCATGATGAATGAGAAGTCCATATAAAGCACTTTTGCTTCAGACTAAAATATGATTGTGTAATACTTAAGCCGTGACCTGAACTAGCTGCTTTTTTCAGTGACACCGTTTTTACCTGAAATAATGACTAACAAACAAGCTATCGTTGCAGACCCAGTATTTAGCAAGTATTTTCTCAGAAATGAACATAGTGAATTACTGCTTCAAGGAAAACAACTCACAATGTTTGTTGCCACAATAGGATTTGGGCTTTGAACGTCTGCATAAGTCTATGAACCAACATCTTCTAAATCATCAATGGATGATGTTGCAAAATCATAGTTCAAAGCTGGACAAAGGATTTTATTGTCACAGAGTATGAAATGTTCATTGTTAAAGTTTCAGATTCCATATTGCAGCTAACCTTTAAGAAGCTACCTACTGTCAAGTTTTATTGTAGTTATCAAAGAAGAATATTCACAATTATCTACAAGAGCAATTACAGTACCTTTCCCTTTCAAACTATAGATCTGTTTGAGGCCAGATTTTTGTTATTTATTTCAACTAAAACAATATATTATGAGAGATTGAATGCAGAACCAGGTATCAGTATACAGCTGTTTCCTATTAAAGTCAGACATTTTCAAAAGATTCAAGAGATTTAAAAAAAAAGGGTAAAATAATATCATGCTTCTCAACATACTTTTTTTTTTTTTTTTTTTTTGCAGTACTAGGGATTGAACTCAGCGGCATTCTACCTCCGAGCTATACCCCCAGCCCTATTTTTTATTCTTTATTTTGAAACCGAGTCTCACTAAGTTGCGGAGGGCCTCACTAGGTAGCTGAGGCTGTCCGCGAACCGGGATCCTCCGGTCTCAGCCTCCCGAATGCTGGGATTACAAGCGTGCGCCACCACGCCCGACTTCATACTTTTGTTTTTAAAAATCAGTTGTTTTTCATAAAACGTATATTATTCATGTTAACATAGAATGGAGTTATGGTTTTTAGATAAATTAATGCCTAATTATATATTTTTTCAGTTTGAACTTCTAATATGGCAACTATGATACAACAAATATAAACAAAAGATCTTTGGTGCTCTCAATATTTGACTCTACTAGGGTCCTAAGTCTCAATAGTTTGAAAACAATGTCCTTAGATAAATTCTTATTTCTTTTTCAATAGTTAGGGACCAAGAAAACAGAAATTTTTAGGAGTTTCAGAATTTATCATGAGTACCAGGAGGGCAGTTTAATTTGTTTCTCTTAGTTTGATATTCTAGTTTCTGAGATTTAACACTTTTTATTAAGGTTGGACCCCACCTTCATTTTCATAATCAACATCTAATGAGAATCTCCTATGTGACAAGCATTGTACCAGAACTAGGAACACGGAAAGCAAGTTGTCTCTGTCCTATCTTGAGGGAACGTTTAAATTAAATATGCAGATTTTTTTTATTTTGGTACTGAGGATTGAAGCCAGGGGCATTCTACCTCTAAGATACATCCCCAGCCCTTCGAATTTTTTTTTTTTAATTTTGAAACAGGGTCTTGCCAAGTTACTGAGTGTCTCACTAAGTTGCTGAGGCTAGACTCGAAACTGTGATTCTTCTCCTCTTTCAGCCCCCCCCAAGTATTGTGATTACAGATGTACACCACCAATCCTGGCTCAGCTTAAAGTTATAACAGTAAAAAAATTATGTGATGTGTGTTTAGGAGATTATTTCAATTTAGAAAATAGGAAATAGCTATTCTCTATTTCTATTGCCTAATGATTTTCATACTTAGCTGCTTTAATAAACTGTTAACCAAGCCGGGCGTGGTGGCGCACGCTTGTAATCCCAGCATTCGGGAGGCTGAGACCGGAGGATCCGGGTTCTCGGCCAGCCTCAGCTACCTAGTGAGGCACTCCGCAACTTAGTGAGACTCGGTTTCAAAATAAAGAATAAAAAAAAAATGGGGCTGGGGGTGTAGCTCGGAGGTAGAATGCCCCTGAGTTCAATCCCCAGTACCGCCAAAAAAAAAAACCAAAAAAAAAAAATAAATAAACTGTTAACCTATACTTTGAAAGGAAACCATTGGACATTTTATGGCATTAGGTTGATAGTGACTTTAAATGTCAACCTAAACAAGAATCATGGTTGTGATTTACCTGAAAATATACTCCTGGAGTATGGACATCACATTATTAGGCGTTTCCTACCTGTTAGGAAGGCAGCCTATTGATAGGTAAGTCAAATCATTTAAATAAAAGAAAAAAATTGCACAAATTTTTAAAAATTATTTTTAAATGTAAAAAGCAGCTAATTTGAGGCCATATAGTGATGGCAAACTTCACAGATGGTAAAAATGCTTTGGGATCCCTAGAGGAAAATAAATTGTTTTGAAGTACAAATTTGAAGAATTGAGGAACAGTCACCTGGAGCCAAATTCTTATTCTTTGTAATTGGAAGAAAATTCCCACAGAATTACAGAGATTTAGAAACTGGTTAGCAAGCACCCATTTAAAGAAAAATCTCTGCTAGCCAAGAAGCCTAAAAGTGCTTTTTGCGTAACAAAATGTCTGATTCCACTTTGATACTGATTCAAGAATGTCCCTTCCAATGCTGTGTCAAAGTGAGGGCTCCAGTATTTTATTAGAGTGACTTATTTGAAAAATATTGCTGTCCCTTTGCCCTCCCCCAGCTGCAAGTTCCCTTGTTGAAGCATGATTTCATAAATTTATTCTGAAATAAAATTTCATTTTTCCTTTGCTCTGCCCTTTCCAGCTGCAAACTCCTCCCCGGCTTTGTGCAATAATTAATACATATGTTTAAAATAAGTACTCATTTTCTCCCCCTTACCCTCCCAGCTACAGATGTTTAGCCCTTTTGTGGTCTTTTGTTTTCTCAGATTTTTGTTTATAATAACATCTCAAAAATACAAAAAATATTGAGAGTCTCTGATACCTCTTTCCAAGCTCCCGCAGCTGTGCCAGCGCTCAGTGGTTCTGAAGCTGCCAGTGGAGATTAGCTCAGACCCTCCCTCAGTTGCAACATTACTTTTGAATTCTACTATTTTTATTTTATTTTTGAATTATTCAGATTGCAAAACATTACAAAAAGAGCATTAACCAAGAAAGGGCATGGTACATTTTTCTAGAGTTGAAATTAAGGAGAATTTTTTTTTCTTGCTCTTGAATATGGTAAGACACAGGTACCTTTTGAGTTAATTCTATAGTAATCTGGCATTCCATCTTTAAAAAATATTAGTATCTTGGCATTTCAAGGGTTGGGAAGATATATTTGCCCTATTATGATAACCCTCAATGTCCGTGTTTGTTTCCATTTACTTATCAGATTTGCAAACAGAAGATTTTCTGCTTACTGGGCAATTTATTAAAAGACATTAAAATCAAATATTCCTGTTTTTAGAGAAATAAATGATATTTCTGTTAGGTAATCCATTTTATACTTTTATTTGTGTATTGCAATTATACATCATAGTAAGATTATTTATACTTTTATTCATATAATTATACATCATAGAAAGGTTCATAGTATATTCAAATTAAAACATGCATGCAGTTTTTATTATAATCAGTTCTCATCTTTCTACATACTCTTGAAGATTTCTACTTAGAAAAATAGCAAATTCCAGAACTCTTCTATGTTATTACTACTATTCATTTTACTTGACATACGTTAAATACTAAAGCCTGATTAGATCCTGAGTAAGTCATCTGAAGTCTAGAGAAATTTCAACTTCAGTGTGTGTGTGTGTGTGTGTGTGTGTGTGTGTGTCTGTGTGTAAAGTTATTCTTGTTTGTGGGAAGCATTGAAGGAACCTTGATCCTTTTCCTTTGATCTTCCATATAGTAGCTGGAAGGAGTTCTCAAAATTGCAAATTTGATTGTGTCTCTCCCCTTTAAGATCAAGTTTAACTGCCTTAGTGTAAATCAAAAGTCCACAATTTATAAGAAGTTAGGTTTGCCTAGCACCATGGTGGTTTTTGTTTTTCCCATTAAGAATTTTAATCAGATAACTCTTACTCATCCTGCTGTCTAGGGTCCTATATAACTTTCTCCAAAAACTTTCTTCTCAAAACAAAATTTGTACCTAACAAAAATGTATAAATACAAAGCACGAATTATTATAATAAAAAATAAATAAAGCCGGGCGTGGTGGCGCACGCTTGTAATCCCAGCATTCGGGAGGCTGAGACCGGAGGATCCGAGTTCGCAGCCAGCCTCAGCTACCTAGTGAGGCACTCTGCAACTCAGTGAGACTCGGTTTCAAAATAAAGAATAAAAAATAGGGCTGGGGGTGTAGCTCGGAGCTAGAATGCCCCTGAGTTCAATCCCCAGTACCGCAAAAAAAAAAAATAAATAAATAAATAAATAAAAAGACACACACAAAAAATTCCTTTTAGGTGTTCCAATAGCACCTTGTATTTGTTTTTATTTGAACTACTGCTATTCTGAATATTTATGATCAGCATTACTTCTCATTCCCAACCAAATTGAAAGGTCACAGCCTTTCACCATTATATATCCATGCCTAGTATAGTAACAGAGTAGATGTGTGAATATATTTGAATAAGTGAATGAATATTGAGTTACAAATCCTTTTCTCCTTAAACCTTGAAATAGGGTTCTATGAGGTTTCTTTTTATTTTTCTTTTTCTTCTTTTTTTAAATCTATGTAGTTCACTAATTAGAGATAGTCTACTTTCTCTTGACCCTGTTTTATCAGAGGCTGGGACATAAGTAGGGCTATAACTCGTAGAGAGCACTGGAGTCGAGTCAGAAATTCTTCCAGGAAGAGAGATGATACAGGCAGGGGTAAAGTTTGGGCAGCTTTCACATTCTGAGAATTGATGGTTCCAGAGAATTGGCAAGCCCGGAAAAATGAAAGCCCATTGAAATGACTGCCTGCCGTTTACCCCAAGTCCCAGCAATATCAAGTATGTCCTTATGTGTATGTACTTATCACAGAACTTGACTTCATCCATCTAGCACGTCAGCTCATAAACTTAGCTAAACACTAGAATCACCTGATGCCCAGGCCACATCTCACACCAAGTCTTTTGGTGCAAAATCCAGGCATTGTTAGTTTTTAAAGTTCTTCAGGTGATTCCAGCATGAATCCACTTTGAGGTCCATTGCACTTTAAGATGACAACAGAACTGCTGATTTGGAGTCACATTCAAATCCATGACATATTCAAGGGTGGGGGGCATTGGGTTAGATAAACCACCTCGAGTCATGAGCCTTGGCACAAGAACACCTAAGGTATTTGATTTTTTTCTTAAACCATTTCTTATTTTACAGTGTTATAACTTGAAAATATATTTATATTTAAATAAACCTGTTTCCTAACTGCCACTTTTCTTAAGCCAAGATGACAAAGAATGTCATGACAAAGAATTGTGATAGCAATGTAAAGAAAGAAGACAACCTCTATTGCTCCTGAGTCTGTTGAATCAGAGGGATATAAAAGTTACAGGCAGAAGTCTCCACTTGAGCGCAAACTTATAAATCAACTCAATGAGCGCAAATTTATAAATTAACTCAACAACTAGACAATATGTTTTGTAAATGCAGGATCGTCTAATTGGAGAAAAAAATTAAAGAAAGCAAAGTTGCTGTAATAATTGCTCTTTTAAGATATGTGCGTCAGCTGGGTGTGATGGCGCATGCTTGTAATCCCAGTACTTGGGAGGCTGAGACAGAAGGATCACAGGTTCGAGGACAGCCTCAGCAAGTAGTGAGACTCTCATCAACCTAGCAAGACTCCGTTTCCAAATAAAAATAAAATAGGGCTGGGGGTGTAACTCGGAGATAAAATGCCCCTGAGTTCCATCCCTAGTGCCCCCCCCACAAAGATATGTGTGCCCATTTATTATTATTATTGTTAGCTCTGAAAATGTGAAGCAAAGTCCAATTTTAAAGAATATCTTCTCATTTCATATGAAATAGTGTTCCTTTGAAAAGCTTGCTCAGTTTGTATATATTTGACATAACTGTCATATGAGTGTGGTTTATTTCATTTCGCTGCCCCCCTCCAAACCAAATGTATGTTATAATCAAGGTAGGTTCAGGTTTCATTGCAGTTAGCTCTCATAATGATGTATTTCCCAATCAAAATTTGAGAACAATTTGGGAGGCTGAGACCGGAGGATCCGGGTTCGCGGCCAGTCTCAGCTACTTAGTGAGGCACTCCGCAACTTAGTGAGACCCGGTTTCAAAATAAAGAATAAAAAATAGGGCTGGGGATGTAGCTTGGAGGTAGAATGTCCCTGGGTTCAATCCCCAGTACCGCAAAAAAACAATAAAAAAAAATTTGAGAACAACATTTTGTTTCTTATTCCACAGTTCCAGGTTCCCTTAACTTTGATTTACCTTTTTTTGTATATACACAGGACACAAGCCAGAGATCCTCAGCTGCCCTGCACTTGTCTTTCACTTGAGTCTGATTGAGGTGTACGCAGCTTGGGAATGGGGAAGGGGTGAGCAAAAGGTAAAAAAAGAAAACCACCTGCACTCAATTCAGCCATTAAGTGAATCACAGAATTTAACACTTGACAAATATGTACAGTTAACATGATTTCGGAGCCACTAAAGATTCCAGCCAGAACCTAGAAATCTGACCCAGACAAACAAACTTTCTTGGTCACCAAAAGACTGTTTGCTAAAGGTATTCCTTTTGCCCACAGCCAGGTGCTGCTAAGCTGGAAAGAGGATCTGAGACCAGGGAGGACTTCCTCCCCGGGGTTTACTTTAGTCAGACTCACAGAAAGACAAACTGCTTTGAACTTATTCTTGAAATGTCGGAATTCTTCCTTCTGAATCATGCTGAAATAATCTGCCCACATTACTAAAATTATATATTAAAACATGTTTATCATTAATAGCCCAGGAAAAACGACTTGTTCTTTAAAGTCATTTAATGTGAACTCCGAAACCCTAACCTGGTTCTTAATTTTGAATACCAACGTTTACCTTCTAGCTCATTAGTTATATTCTGGCTCTGACTACCTGTTCATACTTCAGCTTTCAATTTCAAGATTTTCTTAAATACTTATACCCAGAAAGATATTATGTCTTTTACATTTCCAATGACATTACAATTCTAGTTTTTGTGTGCTAACATTATTTTAAAACTGGGACAATAAACTTGGTGTGGTGGCACACACCTGTAATTCCAGTAGTTGGGAGGCTGAAATAGGAGGATCCAGGTCAAGGCCAGCCTTGGCAACTTAGTGAGATCCTGTTTCACAATAAAAAATAAATAAATAAAAAGATCTGGGATGTAGTTCAGAGAACCCTTGAGTTCAATTCCCAATACTACACAATAACGAAACACGACAGCAGGAACAATAGCCTTCTCTGAGAATTTTACAGTGTTCTGATATGCTGTTGCCAAATTTGGGTACCTATTGCTCTAGAGACAAAACTGTTTATTAAATGAAGTTGAACAATTTATTCTTATTATTAGAGTGGCTTAATCAGGGAAAGAAAAGGCTTTATGGAACTCTCCTGATAATTGTATGAACATAATATATTTTATCCAATAACATGAATCCATTGGAAACTAGAAAACAAAATAAGATAAACACCTCCTCATTTTATCTCCCCATATTCAAATATTTAAAAATATTCTCCATCTCTTTAATTGTAAGCTCATAATAATAATGCAAATAGAACACATGAGATTCCTAAGTGAATTAGGAAAATAGTGAAGACCAAATACTACCCAGGGAAGAAAGAATAGAAGATGTCAGAACACCACTAGTATGTCTCCACCTTTTGGGAAGAACTATGTTAAAGGCATCAATAAGGAAGAAGAAGAAAATCTAGGCCTTTTTTTCACATTTTGTTTTACATTTTCTGTTTTTTTAAAAATTTTGTTTTCTATTGCTGCTGTAATAAATTACCACAAACTTAGTGGCTTAAATCAAAACAAATGATCTCATTGTTCTATAGGTCAAAAGTTCAAAGCTGGTCTCTCTGGGCTAATATCAAGGGGTCAGTAGTGCTGAGTTCTTGCTGGAGATCAGAGAGAATCTATTTCCTTACCTTTTCTTGTTTCTAGAGACTACTCACAGCCCTGGGCTCTAGAGGCCCTGTCCTCCACTGTCAAAGCCAGCAACAGCAGGTTGGGTCCTCTTCAAATTCCATTTCTGCAACCCTCCATCCTTAGTAATGTCTCCTTTTGACTATAGCCTAAAAAGCTTTTCTAGTTTTTAAGAACCATGCAATTAAATTGGGTCCACTCAGAAATTCTAGAACAATCTTTCCATCCTAAAATCTTTTGCATAATCACCCCTCAAAGTTCCTTTTGCCATGTAAGATAAGGCATTGACAGGATTCAGGAATTAGGATGTGGACATCTATAGAAGCTACTATTCTGCCTATATGTGTAACATTTAGGCAGTTATTTAGCTTTTCCACATTTTGTATTATTTTATACAATTATAAATTATGTAATGAGGTAAATTTTAAAATTTTATTAGTAGTGTTTTTTGGGAAATGCGTGTGCAGTGAATTAGTATGGTTAGGATGACTGTGGTAGAATAAATGTTATAGATTCTTAATTGGAATTCTAAATCACTTGAGCATTTCTTAGATATCATTGTGAATCACAACATAGTAATAACCAACACAATAATTTCTTTCTTTAGTGCTGGAAGAGGTCACTACAATTGTCATTTGGCTGAGTTCCAGGTGCTCTGATAGATAGTAGATTAAAAAAAAATGTCCATTTCTAAACATTTGGTTTACAGTGAAGTGAGATGCCCATGATATGAGAAGAACTTTGGAACTGACTCTAATAATATGGTGGGGAATTGTGGGCTTCATTTAAATTGTTCTCTCTCTCTCTCTCTCTCTCTCTCTCTCTCGCTCTCGCTCTCGCTCTCGCTCTCGCTCTCGCTCTCTCTCTCCTTTCTCCAACCCCTTTCCACATAGTATTATGTATATAAGTGATACTGAAACACATTGCTTCATCAATTCTTTCTTTCTTTTTTTTTTTTTTTTTACCATCTCTCATGACCGCAGTAAATCAAACAAATAGGGAATATAAGTTTAATCCTGATGAGTTTTTGTCCA
Organism: Graphiurus murinus; assembly: GCA_004027655.1. Taxonomy (NCBI): domain Eukaryota; kingdom Metazoa; phylum Chordata; class Mammalia; order Rodentia; family Gliridae; genus Graphiurus; species Graphiurus murinus. The sequence continues at coordinate 18,735 of PVLC010009008.1, read as the reverse complement.
TCTAGTAGTGAGATTTATATAACTCTAGAGCAGTGCTTCTAAAAATTGAATGGGCCTATAAATTACCTTTGGATCTTATTACAATGTAAATCTCGATTTTGCAGGTCAAGGTGGAGCCTGCTATTTTATAAATTAATAAGGTCCCAGGTGATGTGATGAGGCCAGACACAGTCCTGGGGCAGGTGAGCTTTACCCTACACATTGTTGCCATAGTAATTCTGCTCAGTGGGAAAGAAAATTGCAGGTTCAGGCATTTGCTGTATGTGTTTGGCTGAGGAGCCTATTGGGCAAAACCAGAGACTGAACATCTTTAAATCAGAATCTCTCCAAAAGAAGAACTTCAGGGAAGTGGCTCTGAGCCATGGTTGGCCCATAATGCAAGGAAGGTCTAAGCTGGTGGGATCACCGAGGATCTTTCTGGTCAGCTAGGGGATATACCTGGGGGATCTCGGTCTTTTCCATAGTTCCAAGAAAGTAATGAAGGGGCACAATGTTAGGACACAGAAGGTGGAGAACTATGCATGGGCAGGGTGAAGCCAGGAGAAACTGGTGGAGATCTGTACTAGCTCTGATATACATCAATTATTTGATCTGGTAATGGGATGAAAGACTGAAGCTTCTGCAGCTGGTTCCCTCTGAGTGTCCCTCAGGTAGCTGGTATACACAGGGAGAATGCTGTGTGATGATGAAGGCAGGGATCTACAAGCCAAACTCCACCAAGGATTGCTAGCACACCAGCAGAGGCTAGGGGAGAGGATGGAGCAGATTCTACTCCAGTTTCCTCAGAAAGAACCAGCCCTGCCACCACTTTTTAGTAATGAGGTTCTAGTGGAATTGACCTAAGAGTCTCACACCCAGTCTACTTATAATCCTATTACTGATGCCACGAATTACATACTATGAACCACCTACGGAGTATGATTACTTACCTGATGCCATACTAAGCACTTTGTATGTGTAATCTAATTTAGTCCTCAAAATAGTGCCAAAGAATGGGCATCATCCCCATTTTACAGAAAGGAGAATGAAGGTAAGAGAAGTCAAGTGATGTGTCCAAGGTCACACAATTCTTTATTTTTATGGTACTAGGGATCAAACTCAGGGGCCCTGAGCTACATCCCCAGCCTTTTTAGTTTTTTATTTTGAGACAGGGGCTTGCTAAGTGACCCAGGCTGGCCTCAAACTTGTGATCCTCCTGCCTCGGGCTCCTGAGTTGCCACTGTACCTGGCTTAAGTTCACACAATTTTAAGGGACACAGCTGAATTTAAACACATGGATAGTATTCTAGACTTCTGCTAATCACTGAGCTGTGTTAACTATTGTGACAGGGAAAAGACCCATGACTCTGTTAGGGAGTGAAGTTTCTCTTTAGTCTGAATATTATTTGGCAACATTTCAGGTCTTGCTTTTCCGAATGGAAAGCATTCACACAAAAGAGCACAAATAGGGGCTATAGAAGAAGGTTATTTAGGAAGTGGGGGCACAGTAATTAAAGAAGGCCGTGATAAAGGGGTGGAGGCAGTCTCTAAAAAGGCAGTTGTAGATCCTTATCTCCTTTCATGAAGTCTGCTCAAATCCTCTGTCCCTTTCTTTCCCTCCCCTACTCAACTCTAATCTTGCTGCCTAGCAACCCTTGGTCCAGCACATAGAATATTAGACTGGGACTGATTTTAAGTTTTTCTTATACCACTGTTAGGCTACACCAAATTTGCTCTGGACTCAACATTTGTTCAGTGACTAGTGTTTTTTGCTTCTCTTTTCTTTTTGGCAGTAGAATTCATGGAGCCAGCAAAGCAGAAGCATGTGAAGCCCTCCAGCAGATAAACATTTTCCATTCACATTTTGAAGAGAATAAAAAAACCAAATAAAAAGAACCCAAATGGCAAGCACTGTAAAGCCATTCCTTCGTAAAAATAAATTTTTGGTGAAGAGGTCTTTCATTTGGAAATTAGATCCAGCTTCTGCTTATGGAAAAAGCAATTCAAAGGCAGAGACAACCAGTAGGTCTGCTAACTCTGTAGCCACACGATGATACTTAGGAGTTCAACAATACTAAAATGTAGACTTAAAAGATGTGAACAATTTGTTTGCATATCTATGCACTGTGAAATCAGGCATTCTGAGGGAACAATCTTGCAGCTAGTTCAGAATGAGATAATTCAGGACAGATTTTTTTTCCTCCCTCTAACACATGGTTTTGAAATCGAAGATTTCTTTTCTTTGAAGGAAGATGGAAAAGCCATTATGTACCAAGTGCAAAAAATTAAGTTTGGAGTAAGATTTTCATGGAATGTAACATTTCACTTCCTGCTTAACTTTGATTGGGGGAGTGTACTTCTTGACTGCAAAGACGAGTGAGTTTTCCAGGGTTGAGGTGTGTGGTAGTCAGAGGAAGGTAATAGAATAACAAGTCTTTTACGTTCCAAAGGACAAGGATCTATTTCTGTTGTGAATTTGAGATTTTTTTTTCCTAATTATACCAGAAATAGTCTCTAGTGTATTATCTCATGCCTTTTTATATGGAAAACTTTTGCTCTTTCATTCTTTTGGGTTAAAATATAATTTTTCAATCGTTTCAACATACAATATGTTATATTCTATGAAAAAGACAATGTACTGAATGGCATGAGAGATGATAAGCCATGTTCTCTGTCTTCTAGAACTTTAAAACCTGCAAATAATCTGAGACAAGAGGGGAGGAACAGGAAGAGAATGCACAGACACCTCCCAGGTTTGGGGCTAAGAGTCTTAAATATATACTATTTTAAACCCACAATTATCAGTACTTAGTTCTTTTAAATTCCAGTTCTGTTGCCTCAAATATATATTTTGTTAATTTAATCACAAAATAGGAACATCATCATATGAGAGTTAAATTGTTTAGAAAATACTTAGCAAAGGAAAGGCTTAGGTTACAAGGACCAGAAACTAGGAGGCCTAAAACAAGAAATGTGTTCTCTCATAGATCTAGAGGGAAGAAGTTTGAATCAAGGTGTCTGCAAAACCATGTTCTTTCTGAAGGCTCCCGGGGAAATCCTTGCTTGCCTCTTTAGACTTCTCATGGTGGTCAGCAATTCTTGGCTTTGCATGTTTCTTTGTATGCTGTATGGATTTATAAGGCTGGAAAGTTATGATGCCTAGTCTCATTGGAGCTTTATGTTTCTGATTGAGATAGAGACAGGGTCTTAATTCAGTACAGAGAAGAGCCCTTTCCTTATGATAGGATGAGAAGTGAAAGGAGGTCAATTCATAGACTATTCACACCTACTTTTTCCTCCCAGAAACCCCAAGTCTGTGACTTCAGAACCAGTTACAATTAGTATAGTTCAAAAAGTTGTAGAGTTGAGAATACTTACCTCAACCTTCAGGGGTTTTGAAAGTAGTAGTGAGAGCTATACTTCCCAGGTGTATGGCCATGTACAAGAGACAATTCAAATTGAGCTTCTTCATCTGTAAAATGGATATAATAAACCTTGCATGAGAAATTAATGAGAAGAAGCATACAGTCTGATGTCTCCTCTGGCACATAATAAACCTTAGAAATTTGTTCTTTCTCTCTCTTTTTGACTTCTAGCTCATGTGGGCCCCTTTGATTCACATATAGAATAGGAAAAACAGTAAAATGGAAAAAAGTTTATAAGGAACCAGGATGATACTAAACAGTTACCAAATGCTTATAAAAAATTGAGTTATGCAGGTTTAAATTGACCTTTTACTATTTGAATAGAGGTTTCCACTATGAGTAATGTTTCAGGTGCTAAAAGTAGCTCAGTTAGGGTTATAAAACTGATTGCTCAAATTTTGTTTAGCTTGAAGACCCATAATCATTTTGTCCAAATGTTGCAAATAAGATTCTTTATTCTAATTTAAATAAGTGCTACACTGTGGATGAACTAAACAGAAACACTGTAATTTAATCTCTTCTCATTAACATCACTTCAAAACTATTAACTGTTTTTTTTTCAGTTGACTACACCAGCAAAGAGGAATCCCTACTGGAAGCAGAAATTGCCATTAATCAAGGGCTAGGCTTTGTGAAAATAAAATTGCATTAGATTCATAGCAAATCTTAGGTCCAATAAATAGTTTTAGTGGGATTTTATCTTGAGTTATTCATAAAGCAATGCATTGTTTTAAATCTTTGGCCTGTTGGCGTTTATACTTCTGTTTTATCACCCATTTACACATTTCCCTTAAATTATGCATGCTCTTATCATCTCTTTCTGTATTTCTTTTCATATTATAGCATTTATTCATGCTTCTACTGATAAGATTTCAAAACAGGCTTCTTCCTTTCATAGGCACAGTTGTTTCTGCCATAATTATAAGAGTTGAAGTCTTAACAAACTGTGACTACTGTTTTACTTAAAACTTATGTGTGTGTGTACAGAATATCAAAAGTTACACACAAAAATTTAACTTAGATTTTTAAAATTTGTTTTTGTTATGTAGCTTATCCTTTCTAATAAAACTTGGACTAGAAAAAATGTTCACTTAAAAACAATATCTATGTATAAATTTCTATGCATATTCCATGTATTCAGTAAAGTTTTTTTTAATTTGTCTATGAACACAAAAAGTAAGCTAAGTTTTGTATTCAGAATATTAATTCACTTTTTTCCCTTCTAAACAAACTTAAAGCAGATGACTCTAAGATGTTACTTTTTGTGCTTATTGGTTGAATCAGTGACTCTCCAGTTTTAGTGCTTCAGTTATTCCTTGGAGAAATTTCTACATGGTGTTCAGAAACTTATTTTTGTCAGTTATAAAATCATATACTTACAATATGATCAATTTACATGGCAAAATGAAAATGCTTGGAAATCTACTGCCTCAAAGTAAACTTTCTAATATTGTCTTCAATAAGGAGTACTATTTTATGCTTTTTGAAATAGGTGCAAATAAACCTATTTTAAAAATAGAAAATAGGCCATTTTTTTTTCCAAATAGCTATAACTATTCAGATATTGCTTAGGAAAATCTGACCACAGACTTATTAAACATACACTTTGGAGAAATATTACTGATGCCTTATAGAACTATTCAATTTATAAGAAAATCCACTGGAAATTTTCATTTGAAGTAATTACAATTTGTAAAATCACTATTCTTTTCTGACTAGAGCTACTGAATTAAGTGAGATCATTATAAACTGTTTCTTGGTGTATTTTTCAGATATTTTTTGGAAGGAACATTGACTGGTTGTCTTTATTGGTCGAAGAAGATATACAAATAAATTTTATGGCCTTGAGTAACCAAAGTGATTACAACAATTTGATAGAGAAATGTGGATACACTTATGTGATCTTCCAAAAGACATTTCAGCAAAATAAGTCAATTTGGGGCTGGATTGAGGGTTACCACATTTTGAGATTGAAACAAAATGGACTAGAAAGAACCCCATGGATTCAAAATATATTAGAAAAATATGATTGATTTATTTTGTGGAAAAATAGGATGTCTTGGCAACTAAGAAGAAAAGAACAAATTCCTTTGCCTGGATGTTTTGAGCTCTCCATGCCAGTCATTTAGTGTTCTTCTGCCTCACCTATTTAAATGTTCACAAACAGGGTGTTTCATATGCCCAAGGAGCTTGGATCATCCTTGTTGTTGGGCAGTTCTGACAGCTTTAAGACTGTAATTCTAGAAACAGGAGCCTGATGTTAAGCATGTGCACATGTTCCCCATTATTTCCTCCAGAAGAAAACAATAGTTGGAATCTAATGGAACCCATTTTCACTAAATAGGTACATTTAGTCAGTTGTAATTTGGTGGATCATGAAAGAGAAAAAGAAGCTACTTAAAACAAGAAAGGCCAGTATATGTCTACTAAACTTTCTGAGTTACACATATGTACATAATTTTAGACCTGAATATTTTTTTCAATATATCTGAAGCCTTGGAGATTGTTGAGAAGAAATTCAGTATTTAAGCTACCAGGACCTTTATCATGGATGTTTTGGTTTGTGAACTTGCTATGTTCCTGTCCTCAATTAATTTTCTTTTGCATGACATTATATGGAAGTTTTTTCAGTTAGCATGGTAAGAGTTGAACTCTAAGGGGATTGGGAAACATATCTTCTGGGTGCCTATATAACCAATTGGCTCCAGATTATCTTGTTGACACTCTTGGTGATCTCCTATATTTTAAGAAGAACTTAATCTATTCACATACTGACATTATAGACATATGTCTTATATAGATAAGACAAAAATGCATTCAGGACTTGGTTGGTAAAAACAAAAACCTGAAAACTTTTTTCAACATGAGGAATAAATGAAATAATTGAAACTTTTTAATCAGGAAAGAATACCTAGCAACATTTAAAATATTCATATGACTTGACAAGTCATTCACTCATTAACTTATTCTTGAATAACATTTATTGAGTCTTCCATGTGTTAGGCTTTGTGCTAGATATTAAGGCTTTAGATAGCACTCCTATATTGCTTCATTAATGTGATGGGATTAGTTATTCAGTGTAACAGGAAGAACTGTGACTAATGGTGCACATTAAAGCAATTTGAACTTAAATTTTGCTTGAAGTAAAAATTTGTAACCTGGGCGTGGTGACACATGCTTTAATCCCAGTACTTGGGAGGCTGAGATGAGAGGATCACAGGTTTGTAGCCAGTCTCAGCTAAGCTACTTAGTGAGGTCCTCCACAACTTAGTGAGACCCTGTTTCAAAATGAAGAATAAAAAATAGGGCTGGGGGTGTAGCTTGGAGGTAGAATGCCCCTGGGTTCAATCCCCAGGACCGTAAAAAAAAAAAATTAAATGTAATAGATTTTATAAAAATAGAGTATTTTAAGTTACAGAAATCTCTAGGAGTGTACTAATTTTCAGGGAATCCTCAATATAGGATAGCAAAAGTTCCTAGGCTTCTTCTTATCTCAATAATTTGTTTTAATATAGTATGTAATTTATTTTTAGTCAAATTAAAATTAGATTTTTGGAGTTAACCCTAGCCTACAGAGAAGGCTAAAGTAGGTGCCAGACATTTTTCAAAGAAGCAGGAAACAAACCCACTGATTGTATCCCTGTTACAGCTGTCTTAGAAAGGAGAGAGCCAAGCTTATGCAGCTGATTTTCCTTTGCTTGCTAGTTTTTAAACTAGAGAAACAGGTCACCAAGGGAACTATGAAAACCTGTCTTCATCCCATGGCCCTATAATTTTGTGCATGAGGTTAATAACTAGACATTACTCTTTCTTTGATGTCTTGGGATACAAGAGTAGCTGTGGTCTCCAAGACCACAACCTCCAAGACCTGTCAACCTCAAAATCTATGTAATTTCAAAGAGTTTATCTTAGAATGCTGTGCTCAAAGGATTTCATTCAACAGCTTCTCTTGGTAGCATGCCAGCCTCACAGTCACTGTCTTGGAGACAGACACCTTTCCTGGAAATTTTACCAGAAAAAAAATTTACCAGGAAAAAAAAATGAATGAGTAAATGAGACTACCATGTCACTTAAAGTGTTGGAGCAGAGTTAACTACATGTGCTCCAACAGGACCCCTCCCAGTACTTCTCGAGTATAGATGCACAGATCACTCCACACAGGGCCATCGGGACTTCCAGGAGAGCTGCTGAGGTCAGATGGGCTCATAGTAGCCCTGAGAAGGTTAATGGGCAAGTTCCTCACCAAGGTTCTCTTGTTCTTCCCTGTTATTGTCCTATTATTTACACAAAGAACATCATGGTATTGAATAATAAACAGAAAAACATCGTCTCTTTTCTCCCAATTATTTTTTCTTCAGTAGAAAATTCACTCAGTATAACCCATTCTTTGAATTCTTTCACTCACAATTATTATAAACTTAAGTCATGAACCTGTACGTGTGTGTGTGTGTGTGTGTGTGTGTGTGTGTGTGTGTGTGTGTGTGAGATTGCTTTGAAGGATGGCTATGTCTAAATCTTAGACATTATATTAAGTACACTCTAAAGAATGATCTTAAGTGTTTATAGGCAAACATTTAGATGTGTTGCAGACACTTTAGTCTTCAGAAGTTGCCAGTTAATACATGGGCATTGTGTACAAGATCTAAAGGCTTAGCTTTTGTCTTCCGGAGGTCTTGGGCAGGTTGGTAACTGGGCCAGAGACAGAGCTACATGGCCCTACTTGGTGAGAAGTGAAGATGGTATGTGACTGTAATAGTGGAAAGGCTGCTAAATACAGTGTCTGCTGGCAGTTCATACAAACCACAAAATGCTCTTTAAGTTCTTCAAACCAAATTACTTCAACCACTAGATAAGGTTACAATGCATGATATTATTATGCTGCAGGCTTTTCCCCCCTCTGAGTTAATATCTTTGTTTGGATTTTGGCTAGGGAAGTTCCTTTGTTGGTCAGCCACAACATTTCCATTAACTCACATAAATTCCCCATCTCACGGTTCCTGCCAGTTTTCTCCCTGCCCAAACAGGATAGATAACATTAGCAGTGTTGTGTGAAACATCTAAAATTAAAAGTTTTTTTGTTTTTTGTTTTTTTTTTTCCTACAGCTTCTGACCACTGGATTGTGAATAACTTCAGTATTATTCATAGCATTCATAAGCAAAGTGATGAACTGGGGAAGGCTTTTTATTTAACCAGGAGTTAAATCTTTATGCATTATATTAGAAACTAAAGGTTTTTAAAAATAAAGAGGTATCACGGTTGCTTCAGAGATTACTTTTTGATCTTGTGAAGTTTAATTTTCTGCTTTGGCTACCTGGAGAGTAGCTACTGGGAGTTTCTATGGCTTCCCCTGACATGGAGTTATGCCCCATTAGGACTAATCTAGCTGTCCAAATGGTCAACATATTTACTAAATATCTACTAGGTGTAAGCCAACTGGTCTTCATGGGTACTGTGGAAATGGCTTCATAAGTACAGCCAGTTGGTATTTCATAGTTTAAATAAACTGGAGAAATGAGTTTATAATTGGGAGAGTCTGGAGCCTCCATTTATTAAATATTTACCACACACCAGGGATGAGGCAAAGTATTATCCTCATGTATCATCTATTTAATTCCTGATAACCCATAAGGATGAAAAAAATTGTTTATATTTTCTCCTCAAGTGTTTCCATAGATAGGTTCATTCTAGTCCTGCATGGTAGCCATACAGGATCCTCATATCTCTTAGGTGAAATTCTGATTCAATCCACCTACAACTGTTTCTTCCCCAGAGGGCATGGGGACACACAGTAGGTACCATTTAGACACCTATGTGATGACACTAATGTCAACAAGCCTAGAGAATTCATTATTTCTTCTTCTTCTTCTTCTTCTTCTTCTTCTTCTTCTTCTTCTTCTTCTTCTTCTCCTCCTCCTCCTCCT
>PVLC010009007.1:0-55969 GCA_004027655.1 Graphiurus murinus | reverse complement strand
TTTTTTGTTTTTTTTTTTTGCGGCACTGGGAATTGAACTCAGGGGCATTCTACCTCCGAGCTACACCCCCAGCCCTATTTTTTTATTCTTTATTTTGAAACCGGGTCTCACTAAGTTGTGGAGTGCCTCACTAGGTAGCTGAGGCTGGCCTCGAACCCGGATCCTCCGGTCTCAGCCTCCCGAATGCTGGGATTACAAGCGTGCGCCACCATGCCCGGCTTGCATCTGCCTTTTTAAAACAATCAGAATTGCTGTGAATTTGAGGAGAATGGGAGGCCTTTGTTTCTATAAACAGTTATGATATAAACTGTGATCTCTCTTCCATTTCCTAGAAAACTTAGTTTTACACAGAAATGTAATTTTTCATGAGGAAGATGGACAGACACTCCAGGGGAAGGAAGACTAGGAAATGCTATCAGAAATAGAGTGCTTCAGCCGGGCGTGGTGGCGCATGCTTGTAATCCCAGCATTTGGGAGGCTGAGACCAGAGGATCTGGGTTCGCGGCCAGCCTCAGCTACCTAGTGAGGCACTCCGCAACTTAGTGAGACTCGGTTTCAAAATAAAGAATAAAAAAAAATAGGGCTGGGGGTATAGCTCGGAGGTAGAATGCCCCTGGGTTCAATCCCCAGTACCGCAAAAAAAAAAAAAAAAAAAAAGAAATAGAGTGCTTCAGCCGGGTGTGGTGGCACACACTTGTAATCCCAGCATTCGGGAGGCTGAGATGGGAGGATCCTGGTTCCAGGCCAGCCTCAGCTACCTAGTGAGGCCCTCCGCAACTTAGTTAGACTCGGTTTCAAAATAAAGAATAAAAAATAGGGCTGGGGGTTTAGCTCGGAGGTAGAATGCCCCTGAGTTCAATCCCCAGTACCGCAAAAAAAAAAAAAAAAAAAAAAAGAAATAGAGTGCTTCCACTGAAGAGTGGCCTGGTAGCCTTTCTGGGACAAGTGGCAGGGCCTTTGGCCAAACTGCTACCCATGATGGCCAGTTACTTAAGTTTTCCACTACCACTCTTAATAAAGATGAAAGAAACAGATGAAATATATTGAATTTATTATTTTTAAATAATATATTTTATTTACTAAGGCACATGCAAAATATTTCAAATATTTGCTATTAAAAGATTCTGAGTCTTCAAACTTTCATATGTATTTTATACTTAAGCATATCCTAACTCAGATTTGCCACATTTCAAGCACTCAGTAGCCTTATGAGACTAATGGCTGGTTTATTAGCAGAGCAGATCTAGAGGCCTCATCAGATTCAGGTTTAAGTTTTGAGGAAGAACACTTCCATAATGGATAGATATCTCACTTTTGATAATGTTGGCAGTCATCAGTGAGCACTGCCTAGCTTTATTCATTAGAGGTTGTAAAGAATGATATGCAATGTTTTTTATTCCTTCTCATTCAACTGCTGATTTGTATAAAAACAGTCTTTCTGAGCTGGCTGTGGTAGCACATGCTTGTAATTCCAGTACTTGGGAGCACTTAGTGAGAGCCTGTTTCAAAATAAAAAATAAAAAATAGGGCTGGGGGTGTAGCTTGGAAGTAGAATGCCCCAGAGTTCAATCCCCAGTGCCACAAAAAAAGAAAAGAACACAATCTTTCCTTTATCAATTATTTGGTTACAATGAAGTCCAGTTCACATAGGAAAAGATATGCTGAGTGATTTTTTTTCCCCTATATTTAGTGTCGTGGGTTTTGTTGGGTTTTTGGTTCTTGCAATGCCAGGTATAGAACCAAGGGTTGCACACATGCTAAACAAAGGCTCTGCCACTGAGCTACACGCCCAGCCCCTATATTTAGTTTTTAAAATAATAGGTTGGGCTGGTCGTGGTGTCACACGCTTGTAATCCCAGTACTTGGGAGACTGAGACCTGAGGATCCGGGTTCTCGGCCAGCCTCAGCTAGTTAGTGAGGCTGTCCTCAACTTAGACCCTGTTTCAAAATAAAGAATACAAAATAGGGCTCAGGGTGTAGCTCAGAGCTAGAATGCCCCTGGGTTCCATCCCCAGTACTGCCAAAAAAATAAAAATTAAGAAAAAATAATAATAATAGGTTGGTTCTCCAGCAATTCTCCAGAGTTGACCAGTGAGGTGTTTTGTTTTTTATTTATCTGGGATTTGAAATGTTTCAGTCCTTTGCAATTTTTTATACTTATTTATACCCAGTCCTATTTTTACCAAGTGGAAGCTTCTTCAAGTGAGCTCCGGAATGTCTTTGACATGATCCTAACAGCCTATGATAAATTTCTTTCCTTCTGATATGATGAGTTTCTCTAGGCTTGTTGGGTGCATTTGCTGCCCAGACCTGGAATTGGTCATTGCTTCAAGGAGCTTTGGCTCTTTTTGGCAGGAAATATATTTAGAGCCCACAATCTGGGCACCAGGACTATTTATTGCAACTTCTTTTGATCTTTTCTTTTTAAGATAAAATACAAGAGTAACTATCATTATCTCCAAGGCAGAATTGCAAGACTCTTAAAACCACTGATCCTGGCCAGGCATGGTAGCACACACCTGTAATTCCAGTACTTGGGAGGCTGAGACAAGAGGATCGCACGTTCAAAGCTAGCCTCAGCAAATTAGTGAGGCCCTCTGCAACTTAGTGAGACCCTGTTTCCAAATAAATAAAAAAGAAAGAAAGATAGATCTTGTGCCTACATCTTCTTTTCCCGCACATGAGCTCTCAAATTGAACCCAGGGGTATTCTACCTTTGAGCTACATCCCCAACCCTATTTTACTTTTTATTTTGAAGCAGAGTCTCACTAAGTTGCTGAGGACCTTGTTAAGTTGCTGAGGCTGGCTTCAAACATGTGATCCTCCTGTCTCAGCCTCCCAAGTCCTGGGATTTACAAGTTTGTGCCACCATATCCATTTTGTAACTTGTTTTTCTCAAATCCCAAATCTCAGTTCCTAAAGGATTTTCCAACATAACTACATAGAGGTAGTTCCCCCTTACCTGCAGGGCATATATTTTAAGACCCTCCAGTGGGTGCCTAAGACTACAGATAATCCTATGCAGTTTATTTCTACCCATAAATCTAAAGCTTAATCTATAAATTAGGCACAGTAAGAGATTAACAATAATAACATAGAACCATTATAATAGTATATTGTAATAAAAACTGTGAATGTGGTTTCTCTCTCAAAATCTTATACTGTACTCACTCTTATGGTTATGACTTCTCATGGTTCTTATGACTAAGAGATAATGCAGTGCCTGTATGATGAGATGAAGCGAAGTAAATGACAACAGGCATTGTGACTTAGTAGTAGTTACTATGTAAGGATTACTTAGACACAAGCACTCTGATACTGACAGTTGACCTGATAACCCAGATAACCACTAAAGTGACTAATGAGTGGGGAACATATACACTGTGGATACACTGGACAAGGGGTGATTCATGTCCTAAATAGGAAGAGTAGGATGCCACAAGATTTCCTGCTACTCAGATTGGAACACAAAACTTATGTATTGCTCACTTCTACTGTGTGTGTGTGTGTGTGTGTGTGTGTGTGTGTGTGTGTGTGTGTGTTCACCTGTGCATGCATATGCACACTGGGGATTGAATCCAAGGCCTTACTCATGCAAAGCAAATGCTCTTTAGAACATCAAATCAGTTCCATGACAGGTATGGATAGAAGTAAAACAAGATATACTGTTGGCATGAGTCAGAATAGGCACTATATATATACACACACATATATATCTGTTGAATGAATACAGGCAATACTAAGACCATGGTCCAGCAATGAAATGAAAAGGCTAGAGAAGTCTAAAGGAACAATATAGAAAGCTTTGAAATTTTAACTGTCAGGGATTAAAAAGAGTTGAAGACAGAGGACCCCAACATAAGTACCTGAGTAAATAAAATAAATCCCTTCCAGCATTCATTCAGTAGAAAGATGAACTCAGTTTTCTTAGGATGAGAAAGGCTAGGAAGGAAGGTTACCCTTTCCTCTACAGCAGTAGTTGAAGATAGATTAAAAAAAAAAAAAAAAAACTTGAAGGGACATGAAATAAAAATAGGAAGACAGATGTCAAAAATCCTAAGAAACACACACTTAGAAGCAAAGAAAGAAACACGAACCAGCTAAAGAAAGAGAAGAATGAGAGAAGTAAACAAAACATCCAAATAAGTAAAATATCACTTAGGCTACGGCAGAAGTTTTTCTGAGCTGTAGTAACCTTGGTGCAAAATACTACAGAAATGGAAGCCAGGTGTCTCACCACAGTCCTGCTTTTACAAGCCACATGCCACTGCCCATATTTGCTCTTTTGTTTGCAAATCTGTTCTTCTAAAGAGAGAGTATCTTTATTTTCTGGTCATCAAGAAAAACATAACACTGCCTACAGTGCTAGTAACACCTAGATCCGCCACTAACAATAACTTTATAACTGTTCTTAGAATATTGGCATAATTGAAAGTGTGATTATTCTCTTTGTGTTTTGGTTACTAGATTTCTAAAAGAAAGACCTAATTTTTCCAGGACCTTGTAAAATCTCAATGTGAGCACAGAAGAGTTGGACTTCTCTTTTTCTGTAGCTGTTATGGTGTTGGCATCAAATGCTCTTTCTTCCACTTGCGTCTTAGCTGTAAACTTCTAGTATGGGATAGACATGCTAATAGATCAGTTTTTAATCCCCAAATTGATGTGTTTTTTCCCTTCAAATCACCTTCCTCTAGACAGCAGGTGCATTAATGGTTGTGCAACTTTGGGGAGTCCCTTTAGGGAATTTCCTGTTTTTCCCTTTTACATTTCACACCCATTCCTTGCTCCCGCCGCTACCATCTGCTATCTTTTTTCTCCTGTTCAGCATTGGCTTCTTCACACCCCACTCCCACGCCCTTTTCCATCTCTCTCCGTCTGTCCAACAGCCCTCTACTTAGATTGCTCCAATGTGTGTACATGGATCAAGAGAACTTCCTCTTTTCTATCAATTCGGTAAGCTCAAAGGAGAAACAAAATTTATACAGCCTTGGACCCAGGCTTCAGTGAACTTGATAAACACAGTAAGTGGACACAAGACAACATAGGTGCTAATTTGGAAAGCATTTCTTAAACAAGGCTCAAATGTTTCAGTAACAACTGGCATAATCCTACACTTTAGAGCATGTGTTTCATGCATTTATCAAGGTAAAAACTATACCAAGTTACTAGTTTTTACAATCCTAAGAAAAAAATATACATGTCCACAAGTTTAATGACAAATTAAAGCAAGATGTTTGAATTCCATCAGCTGAATTAGGAGACTGAAGTTAACTTAGAAATCTAGTCTAAAAATCTAGTTTAGTAAAAAGGTCATCACAAAATACTGAAATACCTCACTGAACTTATTTTAAATATGTGGAATATTTGTATAAATATAAGATTTAAAGATGGAATGTTGAGCAGACAAAATGTGTGCATTAGTGTGCTGTTTGCATCATCTGGAGAGACTAGAACTCTTCACTTTTCAGGTTAGCACATGTGGGTCTGAGTATCTCACCAGTTTTGTAGCTGAATATTGGATTATTTTATCTATCTGGCCCTTTTTAGATGATTTTAAAACTAAGTTAATGCTCTGAATGTTTTTAAAGGAAGCTCCTTTTGCACAAAATTACTGGCATTTACCAGCTATTGGAAGTGAAAAGGCAGAATGTAGAAGTACCACCTCCCCCTTCTATTTTAAAATAAGAAGTTCTGCACTCTTTAGTAGAATCAGGTTAATTGAGCTATAATTGATTCTCCTACCTCAGTGTCCCTCCCTCAGTTGGAACCGAGCATCCAGACAAGAGCTGAGGTGAGAGATTTGGGTTAGAGAGATTGATCAGATAGGTATCATTTGCATTACATAAATACACTTCGATTTTAAAATGAGGATATCTGTTACAGGATATAGAAGCAGCAGAAAAGTCTCTGCAGACAAGAATTCACCCACATCCACAGCCTGAGATGGTTTCTCTTGAGGTAAGCCACAAGCAACAAATGTAACCACAGAAACCCCATCCTCTTAGTAATGAACAGTGGTTAAATGTGTGCTTTTGATAGCATTAGGAACATAATCATAATCATAATCATAATCATAAATTCCCAGGTTTACTTATTCAGTAAAATAAACAAGATGTATTTGGTTCATCTTTTTATGTCCACAATGTTATGTTTTATAGACAGCAGGTAATTCTTGATGAAAATAACTTTTTAATCTAATGGGAATTTCATAAAGAAATTGTGTCCTTTCCCCTCAACACTTAGAAACAACTGTCCTGTTAAATCATAACAGACAACATGCTGGAAATCTTAAGGTGGCAGCATGCCTAACCAAGTGCTTTTCTTGTTAGAAGTAGCAGTGCAGGCCTTTCACCAAAATCAGACAAAGCTGTTTAGAGGCATATTATCATACAATATAGTGTGGCTTTTGTCCATTTTATTTAGCTCAGTTCAAGAACATATTGGAAAGATAGCTTGCAAAAATAAACCATATTTGGTACATGAATGGGAATTTACCACATAGAGAATAGTTTTGTGATATATTTTTAATGACTTTTTTCAAATACAGTTTTGCTTTCTGCCCAGCTGCAGTTATGAATAGACTAAAAAACTAAAGGCTGAGAATTTGCCCCTCAATTTTCTATGTCATCTAGGGTAATAAGAAAAGGCAGTGATCAAGGATAAAAAAAAGAAACTGGTACAAAGTCGTGCAGTGGGCATGTCTTTCCCTTTGTTGAATTCTCCAATACCTTCCTCTGGCAAGCACAGGGCCCACACAATAGGGGTTAATCCAGCCGTGAATGGTGGAGAAACTCCCAACCACAGGCCTCAGATGGTATTTTTCTTCGATAGTCCTGCACAGCAGGATGACCTTTATTTTAAGAATGTCAGGCTGTTCTCAGACCACATGCATAGATGTATAGATATTTAGAATCCCTCACCATTTTCAACTGTTAGGACTGCTGCACTTTTTTTAATGTTCTAAGCGAATGATTATGTTCCTAATGCTATCAAACTCATGAGCTAAATTTCCCAAAATGGTATTGAGAGTGTTGATCTATTATAAAATATATTGAGCTTATTGATCTACTATAAAATGCCCACAAGAATTTTAGCAGTATCTCTTTCACCTCCCTAGGGAAGTCACCAAGAAACCATCAAAGCTCCTGCACATGCATAGCAACGTTGCAAGAACTTCTGTAGCTTATGACCACTCAAGTCAGACCAGTAACAATACAGCAGCTCAATTTCCCAACTATTTGTATTAAAAATTGTTACACTGCATTGATAGTATTTGCTTATTACACAAATAAATTTGACAAAAATGACAGTTTTTAAGAGATACAGTGTATACATATTTCCCACACACCTAAGGGGCCAATCCATCTTATTCCTATACTTATAACCTACTATTTATATTTCCATTCCTGATCGCATCCCAGGTCAAATCATTTCATGTTGACTCAGAATAATTTGCTAATGTTTGATCACTTCAGTGTAATAATTTCAGTGTGGGTGATCATTGGGAATGGGATCTGGAACATTAAACAAACATACTTAATGATTTATAGCCACAAATGATACAACTGGCAAGAATCACAAGGTTGGCCACAAGAGGGCGTGTAAAATCACAATAAAATTCTAAAACCTGTAATTCTGCCAGGCTCTGGTTTTACTGAGAAATTTGAAAATTAACACTAGTAAGTAGCCAGATTTTTTTTCTAAAATTAACATAAAATATTCTGTGGAGGAAATGCATTCTACATATAAGTGTGTGTGTGTGTGTGTGTGTGTGTGTGTATACACGTACACACACACTTAAGAGAATAAACATTTAGACTATTTGAAGAGCCAAGTTCAATTGCTTGGTATGCTTTTTTACTTTTGGATTTTTTTTCCAGACTCGTTACTGGGCATCAGTAGAAGAATATATCCCCAAATGGGAACAGTTTCTTTTAGGAAGAGCACCATATCCTCTTGGAGTTGAAAATCAAAAGAGAAGTAGAAAACACCATTCAAAAGGAGGCACAGCAATAACTTCTTCATATGCTGTTTGAAAAACCCTATCTAATAAAGCTAGATGTTAAATAATATGTAGGTAAGGTCATTGCAGGGACTTTAGGAATTGAAGATGCTTCTTTTGATCCATTACCTCTTAAATGACAATGAAGAGCTAAGACTGAGATATCTCTGGTTATCATCTACTACTATTTTAAGGTCATGAACTTGCTTTTTACTAAACTCATGGAAGTGTTAAAAATTAATATGAAAAGTGGACTGTTTATTAAATAAGTTATTAAATCAGCATTGTGTGTTATATAAAATATTTGCAGTCATTCTCATTTAAATATAGTTAGGTTGGTTATGATTCTGTGTTTTCTAGAATATTTGCTTTTCAGTTACTTTATTGTGGGAACAAGGGTCAGGATCAGGGTGGTTACCATTATTTCTTTAGACAAATGAAAAGAGTGACAGTTGCTTTAGTATAGTAATACTTACCAAAAACAGATTGACAGTATTTTATGCCTCTCAGAAAATCAAATCTCTCAAAGTTCTGGTGATGGAAAGAAAAAAATGGTGAAGCGTTTGATAAGTAGCCAGCTCTAGGAAGGCTCAGACTTGGTTTTGAAAAGGGGGATCACAAGTTCAAGGCCTCAGAACTTGGTAAGATCCTCCACAACTTAGTAAGACCCTGTTTCAAAATAAAAATAAGACAGGCCTGGTAGTACACACTTGTTATCCCAGTACTTAGAAGGCTGAGACAGAAGGACTGCAGATTTGAAGCCAGGCTCAGCAATTTAGTGAGGCTCTCAGCAACTTAGCAAGACCCTGTTTCCAAATAAAAAATAAAATAGGTCTGGGGATATAATCTGGAGGTAGAAGGCCCCTGGGTTTTATCCCCATTACCACAAAAAATGAAAAATTAATAAAACAGTACTATTAATAAAACAATTAATGTTAATTAATAAAACTGTCTGTCTGTCTGTCTCTCTCTCTCTCTCTCTCTCACACACACACACACACACACACACACACACACACACACACACACACAGAGATCTATTAGAGCTGGGACTGGTTATAGGATTTTCACTTGATTATTTAAGACTTGCCAACCCCTCCCCCCCACCTTTTCATCTATAAACTTAACTTTCTATCTCCCTTCTGTTTTCATTATTTGGGGAGGAGGGGACTCAGTTAAACCAGGCACATGCTAAATAATCCCAAGCTTACTCTGGAGGCTGACTTAGGAGGATCACAAATTCTAGGCCAGCCTGGGCAATTTAGGGAGACCCTATCTCAAAACAAAAAATAAAAAGAGCTGTAGATGTAGCTCAGTGGTAGACTATCTCTGGGCTCAATCAATCCCCAAAACCACCAAGGGAAAAGAAAAAGAAAAAAAAAAACTGTCGGAAAGTCGGACATGGTGGTACACGCCTGTAATCCCAGTACTTGGAAGGCTGAGACGGGAGGATCCCAGGTTCCAGCACAGCCTCAGCAAGTAGTGAGACTTATCAACCTAGTGAGACCTTGTTTCAAAATAAGAAATAAAATCGGGCTAGGGGTATAGCTCGAAGGTAGAATGCCTCTGGGTCCAATCCCCAGTACCAAAAGAAAAAAGAAAGCAAGCAAGCTTTGGATCACAACCCAAAACAGCTTTGAGATTCCTCTGTCTACTACTGCTGAGCTCTAGAAAAAACAACCACCAAACAATAGTTTCCCAACTCTAGAGTCGGCCTCTGCTAGTAGAAGGTGCTGGTGTTACATTACAATTAACTGTTTTAAATTACAAACTGATTTGTTAAAAAAAAAAAAAAAAAAAGACAATAGGACAAGCTAAAAAAAATCATAACAAAAAAACTATATGAACCGTCCTTGGTGCTGATAAGTTCTTTTAAACTACCATCTTGGAAATATCCTGTTGAGTGGGTGTTGGTGTGGGTAACAATAACGTTGTTTTCATAATAAGTGCTGGCAGATTAGCACACTTCTCTACAGTGCTAACAGTTGTAATTAAGGAATAAACAGCGCAGGGTGTCAGTCCGATAACAATTTCATCTATAGTGTCACAATACAAAATGTCACAAAATATTAGAACTGTTATATAACTATAAAAAGTATCAGCTTAAAAGCTGAAAGCCTTTTTAAAAGAGAAGACAGAAAGGAAGAAATAAGAAAACTGGCAGAGCGGCCTGAACAATTTTATACCTTCTCAAGAATGTTCTGTCATGAAAATAAATTGATAATTTTTTTCTGTTACATTACAGTTTGGTTTCTAGCCATCCAGTTGATTTAGCAGGAAAATGCAGGTTTTTTTAGCAGCTTTGAATTGGTAAACAGATTTAGATGTAGTAGGAAGGAACATGAGGAAATTTTTTTTTTTTTTAACATCCAGTCTTTCCCCATATGCACAGGAGAAGGTGAGTGAAATGAGGCGATGTGACGCTTATTTCTCTTTAGTCAAGGCTAAACATTTGTTAGCTGGTAAAATATTGTGTCAAGCAAGTAGGCACATTCCAAAATTAAACAGTGGTTGATATGTTAACGTCCTCAAATATTTGAGCGTACACTTCCTTTGAGATCTGTAAATTAAATCACCAGTAGGTTAGATTACAATACAAAATGAATGGCAGTGTAACCATCTCAGAAGAGGTTTGGGTTTTTTCTCTCCTCAACTAACTTGCTAGTTGTTTTGTGTTGATCTAGTTTTGTTTTTTTTAAGTCTAATATACCCTGGGTAGCTATTTAGGAAAGAAAGAAAAGTATTTTCAGACTAGCTGTACCATTTTTCCCATTTTAGCTAATACCTCCAAACCTCCCAGGGATGACTGTATTCCAGGCCCCTGCAGGGCTCCCCAGCCTGCCCTGCCTTGGATGCTGTAACAGATCGTACCACATGGTGCCATTTAAAAAAAAAAATCCCACTAAAAGGCTTTGTATTCCTCATCGTAAATCAGCCTTACATAGAATTTCCAAACATTGTTTTCTGGGAGGAAGGGAGGCATACCATATATAAAGAATATTTTTCTGTGACTAGTAAGAATCAGATAAGGAAAAAGAAGTGTCATCTACTCATACCTTCCCCCATTAGGTCAATGTACTTACCATACTATACTTGACCACTAGTCTCTGTGATAACTATGATTCTGTAATTTTTTTTTTTTAAGAATGAAGTTTTTAAAATAAAAACCATTCAAAGAGTTATTCCTACAACCTTTCTTGGATTGGTGCAAATGCATAAATATTCAAAGCTCATTTTCTGCTGAAACACTTCTGGTCTACGAAATTATTAAACTATAAAATGCTAAAGATCAGAAGGAGCTTTAATTTTCCTCCAAATTAAAAAACACAAATTTTAAGAGCTAAGGGGGAAAAAAAAAAAAGCCTAATACTCTGGAAATGAGACTTGTGAATTTTCCAACATGTAGGGAGCAGTGTCAACAGAAATGGCATCAAATGAACACATCTTTTCCCTGCATGAAGCACAGGTGTTTTAACTTGTCCTTTTAAGATTTAAATGACGACCATAATCTGCAACTTTTGTTACAATTCCCCCTTTTCCATTAAAGAAATAATAAAGTGGCTATGTGGGTATATTTGCTTTTGAAGAAAAATTAAATGTTTTAGGAATTATTTTGTCACTTTTTACATAATTGGAGATGTGTGTGTGCACCAAATAGAGGGGTGTGTCTGCAAAACGAGGGTTTGTAATAACATTTGAGAGGAAGCTACCAGGCTTTAAATCTGCTGTGAGATGGATTCTAGTATATAAAGTTTAATGTACAAGGCCATGCATTTGGCTTATGCACAAAAATACATTCTTCCATTTTCTTCCTTAGTCTATTTGTCTTACTTGAAGCCCAATTCACACCCTTTTTATATTTTGCATTTTATTATTTATTTATTGTTTGCAGTATTGGGGATGGAACCCGGGGGCATTCTACCTCCAAGCTACAGCCCCAGCCCTATTTTTTATCGTTTGTTTTGAAACAGGGTCTCACTAAGTTTCGGAGGGCCTCACTAAGCAGCCGAGGCTGGCCGCGAACCCGGATCCTCCAGTCTCAACCTCCCAAATGCTGGGATTACAAGTGTGCACCACCATGCCTGACTTTTATTTATTTATTTATTTATTTATTTATTTATTTATTTATTTATTTATTTTTGTTCCTGAGGATGAAACCTAGGGCATTCTACCTCCAAGCTACACCCCCAGCCCTATTTTGTATTTATTTATTTGCTTGATTGTTTGTTTTTAAACAGAGTCTCACTAAGTTGCAGATGGTCTTACGAAGTAGTTGAGGCTGGCCACGAACCTATGATCCTCCTGTTTCAGCCTCCCAAGTATTGGGATTACAAGGGTAGGCCATCACGTCCAGCTTGCATTTGTTGCTTTGTTGGTTTGTTTAAGGCAATCCTTTTATTTAGAACAAAGTAAGATTCTCCTCCTTTTCAAGAACTGGCCAAACATAGTGACTACGTGTTTTAGAACAGTCTTCACCAGTCGCCTGCTTTTGACCTCCTCCACCTGGTTACTGCCTTCTCTGGAGGGTGGATTTTGGTCAGAAACCCTTAAAGAATCTGTAGATGAGGCAATCCCAAAAGGGAGCAAGATTACTATGAAGAAACTTCACACTGGACTAAAAGGCTCCTCCCTGCCCCTGTGTGTGTTTTTATTTGTTTCTCTTATAATTTAGAAGTTTGTCTCCATAGGAAATTTAATTCTCCCCTGCTAATAAAGGAACGTTTAGAGTTTTCTGAGACAAACATGGGACATGTCAAGCTTTGGCAATTAAGGAGAAGATTTTATTGTGGATTTGACACCTGGCTTTGTGATCGCCCTTCCTAACTGGAACTGAGATTATACCCTTCCTAAAATCCCTGAAAGGGAGACCTACTCCAACAAAGCCAGGGGCTAAGAATGCTTCCGGACATCACCTCTCCACAGAGTCAAGTTTCCCTTCTTCCTCCTAATTCATAGCATTGCATTACAGTTCTTGCTGTTTTAAAAACTCAAATTTGTGTCTGAAAGACAGACTGTGATTTTGCAAAAGTAACATCTAGATCAACTACAGGAAAAACCAGCAGATAGTTGCACTGAGAGGAAACCATGAAATGCACTTATTTTAGAAAACGGTGAGCCGGGCGTGGTGATGTATGCTTGTAATCCCAGCATTTGGGAGGCTGAGACCGGAGGATCCGGGTTCACGGCCAGCCTCAGCTATCTAGTGAGGCACTCTGCAACTTAGAGAGACCCTGTTTCAAAACAAAGAATAAAAAATAGGGCTGGGGGTATAGCTCAGATTTAGAATGCCCCTGACTGAGTTCAATCCCCAGTACCACAAAAAAAAAAAAAAAAAAAAAAAGAAAACGATGACTTTGTGTGTCTGTGTCTTTATGATAATTGTTCATTTGACCTTTACTATTGAGGTTGAATTTTTTTTTTTTTTGTATTATTCCTTCCTGAGTCTAAGTTATCAATGAGGAGTTTTTCTGGTATTTTACACAATACCAGAAAGTATGTTTTCTGTACTATGCTTTTTGTGTTGTTATTTTAGAGTACTCCTACTTATAAAAAGTTTACTGTAAAACAGCATGCCATGTTTCACCAGCAGCAGCTGAAACATCTCACTTTACTGCATCTCATGTGTGTGTGTGTGTGTGTGTGTGTGTGTGTGTGTGTATTGCATCCTGGAGCATTCTACCTATAAGCTACACCCCCTACCCTATTTTATTTTTTTATTTTGAAACAGGGTCTCACTAAGTTGCGGAGGCTGCCCTCAAACCTGTGATCCCCCTGTCAGTACTGGAGTTACAGGTGTGCACCAACACACCAAACTTGCTCACTGCATCTCTTGATTGCATCATTTATCTTTGCTGGATGCATTTCATGTTCTTTTGTTCATCATGGCCCTTGGAGCACTAGGCTATGCTATATTTCCACCATAGAGCCTGGGTGTGTAGGCTATCCCATCTAGAATTGTATACATACACACTATGATATTCACACAATGACAAAATCGACTGACAGATTTCTCAGTATGTAGCCCCATCATTAGGCAATGGGTGACTGTGTTTAAAGAATACATCATGCCCCATGTTTTCAGAGTTGTTTGAACACCTACCACTTGAAAGGCTGAGATTCTGGGCATTTCTTTACATCTACAAAATCCTTTACGAAGTTCTAGTCCTAAAGCTGCCACTAACTGCTGCTCTGTTTCTTTAAAAAGTTAAGTTAGACCTGCATTGTCCAAAAGAACTTCCTGCAAACAGTGGAAATGTTCTATATATACACTGCTACCAAATTCTTAAGTCTATGCAGCTGACAAATTTTAATTTTAATTCTAATTTTAGCCAGGCATGGTGGCACATGCCTGTAATCCCAGTACTTGGGAGGCTGAGACAGAAGGATTAAAGGTTTGAGGCCAGCCTCAGTAACTTAGTGAGATCCTGTTTAAAAAAAAGAAAAAAGAATAGGGCTGGAGGTGTAGCTTGGAGGTAGAATGCCCCTGTGTTCAATCCACAGTAACACACACACACACACACACACACACACACACACACACACAAATTTAATTTTTTTTAGTGCTGGGGACTGAACCCAATGGCATTTGACCTCTGAGGTACACCACCAGCCCTGTTATTTTTTGTTTGAAACAAGGTCTCACTAAGTTGCTGAGGGCCTCACTAAGTTGGTAAGGCTGGTCTCGAACCTACAATCCTCCCATCTCAACCTCCCAAGTACTGGGTTAAATTATTATTTTTTGTGGTGCCGGGGATTGAACTCAGGGGCATTCTACCTCTGAGCTACACCCCCAGCCCTATTTTATTTTTATTTTGAAACAGGGTCTCACTAGGTTGATGAGAGTCTCCCTACTTGCAGAGGCTGTCCTTGAACCCACAATCCTCCTATCTCAGCCTACCAAGCACTGGCATTACAAGCCTGCTCAACCACACCCGGCTTAAATTAAACATGCTTAGAATAACTTATGTATGTGAATCTACCTTATCAACTGTAAATTCTATGAAACCTAAATAGATATCAAGTATTTCCAATGAAAAGTAGCATCCTAATGGAAATATGCTATCAGTTTAAAATATACACTGGATTTCAAAGACAGTATAAACAAAAAAGTAGCTTGTTCATAACTTTTGATTCCAATGAATTAAGTTAAACAAAATATATTAAAATGAATTTGTTTCTTTTTATGTCTTATAAAGTAGATACTAGAACATCCAAAATTACTGACCAGCATTAAACTAGGCAACTCCTAGAAGCCTCTGTAATTCTGAGTCAGTACCTTTATAATCATGCGGTCAATCCACTTTTTTTCTTTTTTTTTTTTTTTTTTTTGTGGTACTGGGGATTGAACTCAGGGGCATTCTACCTCCGAGCTACATCCCCAGCCCAATTTTTTTATTCCTTATTTTGAAACAGGATCTCACTAAGTTGCAGAATGCCTCACTAGGTAGATGAGGCTGGCCACGAACCCAGATCCTCCAGTCTCAGTCTCCCAAATGCTGGGATTACAAGTGTGTGCCACCACGCCCCGCTTGTCAATCCACTTTTTTAACTACAAATTCAATAACTGATGAGTTTGGGGGAGACTTAGAATTAAATATTTGAGATTTTCACACCTCACTTCTAGTAGAATGCAAAAAAAGAAAAACATAAGGAAAGTGTTTAAGAGCAAAGTATTGCTTTGTCCTCAGAGCTGGATTCTGAGGTGTGCTCACTTTTTAGAATCCCAAATCTAAGCACAGTCTCTAGAAAGTATTAGATGTCCAATAAATATTTGGGGATGGATACTAAAACCAGAATTTAAAGCTGGGCATGGTGGCACACACTTGTAATCCCAGCATTCGGGAGGCCGAGACTGGAGGATCCAGGTTCGCAGCCAGCCTCAGCTACCTAGTGAGGAATTCCATGAGGCATTCTGCAACTTAGTGAGACCCTGTTTCAAAATAAATAATTTAAAAAAAAATAGGGCTGGGGCTGTAGCTCGGAGGTAGAATGCCTCCAGGTTCTATCCCCAGTACCACAAAAATAAATAAATAAATAAACCAAGATTTACATTTTGATCAGACTGAAGAACATTTATTAAAGATGCAGCAGCAGGAGGCTACAGCTAGATGAACAAATCTTGCGTGGCTTTCTTACAGTGGAAGAGAAGAGAAGCTGAATCCCAGAATCAAAGGTTTGTTTCTCCTCAGAGGACCTTGATAAGCCTTGACAGTAATGTTAATACTTGGTGATAACAAAGTGTCTTCCATAGGAAATGTACATTGCAGATAAATTCTATTAATCATCAAATTATAAACAGTGAGCCAGCCATGATAGCACATGCCTATAATCCTAGTACTTGGGAGGCTGAGACGGGAGGATCGAAAATTCCAGGACAGCCTCAGCAACTTAGCAAGACTCTCAGCAACCTAGCAAGACTGTTTCAAAAAATAATAAATAAATAAATAAATAAGGACTAGGATATAGCTCAAAGGTAGAATGCCCCTGGGTTCCATCTCCAGCACTACAGAAAAAATAAAAAAAATCATCGACAGTGAAATGGAAGCAGTATGACACTAAATGACTGCTGAAACTGCACAGGGCTCTCTGCTTGTTCCTGGGGCTCGACATTCTTACCTCTCCTCCCTTCCCCACTAATATACCACCAGGCCTCTAGAGGACCACAGGGAAGCAATTGCCAGTTCAAATGAGGTTGAAGAGAAGCATTGCTTTCACAAATCATGTATTTTAACTTCATAAACTCAACGAGCTAAGAGATCAAAATGAAATTAGTATCACTGTCACTAACTAGCTAAGGGCTCTGAGCAAAGGTCCTTATACTAACCCTACTCCTTGAAGTACCTGGCTGCTGCTATTGATAGCACCAAATCCATGAGAAATGGTGCTGATTTTGCATCCAAGGGGTGATTACCTGTTCATTTAGTAGGTCAGATTTATTCCCCTACATGTTAGTCAGATTTAGAAACTTAGTAGAACAAAGCTTTTCTTTCTTGCGTCTGTGTGGTGCTGGGGATTGAATGCAAAGGCAACTACTTGTGAGCTACATCCCCACAGGAAAACAGGATCTCACTAAGCTGCTGAGACTGGCCTCGATCCTCCTGTCTCAGTCTTCCAAGTACTGGGATTATAAGCGTGTGCTACCTCATCCAGCTACAAAGCTTCCTTTTACCACATTCTCTCTTTCTACATCCAATCCAACAAATATTTAATACTTAGACCCAGAATGGACTAGGAATTATGGGTGGAGATAAACGGTGTTCCTGCTTTGTTGCTTTGATGAAGGAAGGGGTGGAGGGATGAGAGAAGCCTGTGCTATGTTTTAAGAGAAGTTAGCCGAGAGACTTCCCCTTCCAATATAGCAGATAAGCAATGCTGACATCTGTCCTCCTGTACCCAGTCCTTATATATGAAGGGCTCTGCTTCCTGAAATCTCAGCCCCCTCCTACTTTTCCCCAGTGAGACTGCTCGAGTGGAGATCATTGATGTCTTCTATTTTACTAAGGCCAATGTCCATCCTAAGTACTCATCTGTATCCAGTCTCTGGGCAGCATTTGACATAACTAATCACCCCTTATTCCTGATGTTTCTTCCCCTGGTTTCCCTGGCTCTGACAGCACCTCAGTCTACCAGCTCTTCTGCCTACTCCCCGACTGGCCACTCAGTCTTTGACCCTATTCCCCTTCCTGGCTATTCATTCAGTGATAGCATCCAGTGCATGTTTGTTTTTGTTTATTTATTTATGTTTTATTTATTTATTTATTTATTTATTTATTTATTTATTTATTTTGGTACTGGGAATTGAACTTAAGGGCATTCTACCTCCGAGCTACACCTCCAGCCCTATTTTATTTTTATTTTGAAATAAGGTTTCACTAGGGTAATGAGAGTCTCACTACTTACTTACTAGGATCTTTCTGTCTCAGCCTCCCAAGTACTAGAATTACAAGCGTGCACCACCACACCAGACTGTTGTTTGTTTTAGTACTAGGGATTGAACTATGGAAATTCTACCTCCAAGATATACTTCCAGCCCTTTTTATTTTTTATTTTGAAATAGGGTCCGGCTAAGTCACTGGAACTGGCCTCAAATCTGCAATTCTCCTGTCTCAACCTCCCATATACAGGGATTATAGGCATGGACCACCCACTCAGCATACTCTATAGATTTAAAAGTGACTTAAGAGCCATATCAACCATTAGCAGGGGATCTGGAGTCAAATAAACTTTTTCTCTTGTGGTACCAGGTACTAAACCCAGGGGCATTCTACTTCTGAGCTATTCCCCCAAGCCCTATCTATCTAATCTATTTATTTTTGTGGTACTGGGGATTGAAATCAGCTATATCCCAAGCCCTATTTTATTTTTTATTTTGAAACAGGGTCTTGCTAATTTGCTAAGGGTCTCACTAAGTTGCTGAGGATGGCTTTGAACCTGAGCAACCTGTCTCAGTTTCCCAAATCCTAGGGTTACAGGCATGTTTCACCTTGACTGACTCAATTCATGGTTTTAAATAGAGTCCCCTACGGGAATGACCCCCAAATATATACCCTCAGCTCTGATATTTTCCTTGGGCTGAGTGTCTGCTTAACACTTAGATACCTACTAAACATCTCCTCAAATTTAACATGTTTAAAACAGTACTAGATTTCTCTTCTCAAACATAGTCTTCTCCATCTTATCACAATCTCCTCCTTAACTGAGGTTGAAACCTTGGCATGGCCCTCCGATCTCCTTCCCCTTCCTACCATACACATACTGTCAGCAAGTCATGTTGGCTCTGCTTTTGAAAACTATAAATCTGGTGATCCCTCCTGGCTTGATCGCCCGATGCAGGACACTCCTGCCTCACTTCTGCAAGATCCACTTGAATGTCCTCTGGGCTTCCATGCTTGTCCCTCTTTTTGTCACAGAGCAACTAGAGTTACCTAAAGTGACACTCTTGCCACAATGCCTAGGGCTCCCCATTACCCATGAAATAAAATACAGATTCTTTATCGCTACCTAGAAGGTCACACATCGCTTGGGGCCCGTCCACCTTTGCAACATTTCCTGCCACTGTCGCTTCACCTCTGAGCTCTGACCACAACGATGGCTCATTACCTGGGTGCTTTTGTGCTTGCTGCCACATCTGATTGGAAGATTCATCTTGTTCTCACTTCTTTCAGGTCTCTGTTTGAATCTCACCTCTTAGTTGAGGTCATCCCCTGATGAGTCTCTCTAAAAATAGGACACCTCTTCTTAGCCAGGTGTGGTAGTCCACACCTGTAATCCCAGTATTTGGGAGGTTGAGACAGGAGGATCACAGGTTCAAGGCCAACCTCTGTAACTTAGTGAGACCCTGTTTCAAAATAGAAAATTGGGCTGGGGGTGTAGCTCAGAGGTAAAATGCCTCTGGGCTTAATCCCCAGTACCGAGGAGAAAGGGACGGCGTGGGGGGGGGGGGGTATATTTGGTGAACACAACTTTGCTTCTTGCTATTTGTTGACCTGGAAAAAGGAGAGAGTGTGAATCACAGACTTAAATACTTGCCCGGACCATTGTGCCCCACATAATTCTTTTTAGCTGGCTAAAATACCACAAATAGTTAAACAGCCCTGAGAATGACTGACTGGTGTATTCATAAAATAAGAACATTTCAATACTAGAAACCAGGAAAGTCAAAGCATTTCTTTAGAGCCGCATGTGGTATATGCACCTGTAATCCCAACACTTGAGAGGCTGAGAAAGGAGTACTGCAGGCTCGAAGTCAGCCTCAGCAACTTAGTGAGACCTTATTTCAAAAATAAAAAAAAAGAAAGAAAGAAAGAAAAATTCTTTAGCTATACCTAGAAGAATCAAGCAGTTGATTGTGGAAGATTTTTACTTTATTTTATCTTTTTGGCCTCCACAGAAACTGCCTGTCTACAAGAAGCAAAGTTTACTCTGTGCTTCCCAAACAAAATTTGTCACTGTCCTTGGTAATAACTTTCCAGAATGTTTTTGACTGAAATCTGGATTAGGAAATGAACCTCATCCAGGCATGATGGTGCAGCCTATAGCCTCTGGCCTGGGAGGCTGAGGCAGGAGGATTGCAAGTTCAGGGCCAGCCTTGGCAATTTATTAAGACTGTTCTAAAATACAAAAAGGGTGTGGTGGTGCACAAGGCCGAGATAGGAGGATCGTAAGTTTGAGGCCAGCCTCAACAACTTAGAACCTGTATCAAAGTAAAACATAAAAAGGGCTGGGGATATAGCGCTGATCCCCAGTACCACAAAGAAAAGAAAAAAAAAAAAGAAAGAAATTAACTCCAAATAAGGGCTTGCCACAAACAGATATACAGACACATAAATAATACAAATTTGGAGCCAAGGCATGGTGGCGCACATTTGTAATCCCAGTACTTAGGAGGCTGAGACAGGAGGATCCAGGTTCAGGGCCATCCTCAGCTATTTAGTGAGGCCCTCTGCAACTTAAGGAGACCCTGTTTCAAAGTAAAGAATAAAAAATAGGACTCGAGGTATAACTTGGAGGTAGAATGCCCGAGTTCAATCCCTAGTACCGCCAAAAAAAAAAAATTACAAGTTTGTGTTTCACATAAGACAACTATAAAAAGATTTAGCTTTTTAGCTGGATGTGGTGGTGCATGCCTATAATCACTGTATTTGGGACGCTGAGACAAAGAGAGTCAAAGAGTTGGGTGTGGTGGCACACACTTGTAATCCCAGTACTTGGGAGGCTGAGATTGGAGGATCCGGGTTCGTGGTCAGCTTCAGCTACTTAGTGAGGCTCTCTGCAACATAGTGAGACCCTGTTTCAAAAATTAAGAATAAAAAAAATAGGACTAGGGGTGTAGCTCAGAGGTAGAATGCCCCTGGGTTCCATCCCCAGTACCACAAAAAACAAAAACCAAAACCAAAGAGGATCGCAGGTTGGAGGCCAACCTCAGCAACTTAGCAAGACTCTTTTTGGTTTTTTTTGTTTTTTTTTTTTTTTCGGTACTGGGGATTGAACTCAGGGGCATTCTACCTCCGAGCTATACCCCCGGCCCTATTTTTTATTCTTTATTTTGAATCTGGGTCTCACTAAGTTGCCGAGTGCCTCACTAGGTACCTGAGGCTGGCCTCAAACCCGGATCCTCCGGTCTCAACCTCTCGAATGCTGGGATTACAAGCGTGCACCACCACGCCCAGCTTAGCAAGACTCTTTTTTTTTTTTTTTTTGCGGTACTGGGGATTGAACTCAGGGACATTCTACCTCTGAGCTATACCCTCAGCCCTATTTTTTATTCTTTATTTTGAAACCGAGTCTCACTAAGTTGTGGAGTGCCTCACTAGGTAGCTGAGGCTGGCCGAGAACCTGGATCCTCCGGTCTCAGCCTCCCAAATGCTGGGATTACAAGCATGTGCTACCACACCCGGCTCAGCAAGACTCTTTCAAAATTAAAAATTAAAGTGCTGTGTGCATGTATGTCAATGTCAACATGATATGCATTATGATGTGAGACCACAATGCACCAATAAAAGCACATTTTAAAAAATTTTAAAAAGGTCTTGGGTGTAGCTTGCCCCTGGGTTCAATCCCTAGTACCAAAAAATAAATAAGTAAATAAAATAAATAAATGAGAGAAAGAGGGAGGGAGAGAGAGAGAGAGAGAGAGAGAGAGAGAGAGAGAGAGAGAGAGAGAGATAAGAATCAAATGGGAATTACAATATAGATAGGCTATTACGTGGTATCTAATAATTATTAATGTTATTAGCAATGGTAATATTTACACTGTGATTAAGAAAACATCAACTGGGTATGTGGTACACACTTGTGATCCTAGCAACTCCAGAGACAGGAGGATCACAAGTTCAAGGCCAGCCTGGGCAACCTAGTGAAATTCTCTCAAAAAAAATTTTTTTTTAAAAAAGAACTGGGAAAGTTGGGCATGGTGGTGCATGCTTGTAATCCCAGTACTTGGGAGACTGAGACAGGAGGATCACAGGTTTGAGTACAGCCTCAGCAAATATCGAGACTCTCTTCAACCTAGCAAGACCCTGCTTCCAAATAAGAAATAAAATCAGGCTGGGGGGTATGACTCAAAGGTAGAATGCCTCTGGATTCAATCCCCAGTGCCACAAAACAAAAACAAAAACAAACAAACAAAAAAACCAAGAGAGAGAGAAACTTAATATGGAAAAATGAATGTGAAGAAGCCAGTATGGTAAAAACTTAATTGCTATATCTGGGAACAGATATTTGAAGGTTGATTATCCAGGCTGAGTACTGCTCATTGGAAATGCTTGGGATCAAAACTGTTTCAAATTTGGGGGCTTTCTGGGGGGGAGTGGATTTTGGAATATTTGCATACACATAAGATATCTTGGTGATGGGACTCAAGTCTCAAAACCATTCTGTGTTTCACACATACCTTATACACACAGCCTGGAGATCATGCCTGTGCCTACGTCTTGACTGGGGCCCCTCATAGGACGGCAGGTGTGGAGGTTTCCATTCATGGCGTCAGCACCTAAAGAGTTGGAGATTTTGTTTCATGCTGGATATTTGATTTTCAGGTTAGGGATGTTCAACCTGTGCTATTCTCTCCACCTTTGTCTGTGCTTTCATAATAAAAAAAATCGAGTTAAATAAAATAAACCTACTGTTACCTATGTGTACTCTAACTACGTGCAATCAAAATTACCTCCGATCTTTTTTGTTGTTTTTTTAACTAAATAAGAGAAAAAAGAATGCTGAAGATACTCCCCAAGCTAAGTTCATGATCGCTAAAAGCTTGGGATGCGCGACTCCAGATACCAGCTACCATCTCTGCTCTGCCCATACAGAAACATTCTAACACAAAAGATACCCCTCTGGACACTTGACAGGAAGCCCAATCCTCCTTAGTGTTTCCAGCTTCCAGAAACGTACTGCTTCTTGACATTTCCGTGGTTGTCTCTTTAAGTTCAACGTAAATAGCTGCTGCTACTTTGGGAGTGCCTGCTAATGTCTATCACGGAGCAAGGATGTATGTCTCTCTGGTGACATCTAAATGTTGATCTTGTAAATTCTGCAGCAACACATAACGTAGTACAAAGACATGCCAAGTAGCATCAAAATCCCCCAAATCTGGGTTTAATCTAAATGTCAAATCAAATCTAAAAGAAAACAAATCACAAAATGTTTTTAGATGACTTCAGCTAATTAATTTTCCCCATTGATAATATTCTGAACTTTGGACACAAAGATTATTCAACGCTTTATTTCAGTTGTTAACTTAGAGTTGCTAATTTACAAAGCAAGTCAACTATAGGAAGTAAAAAATGTTTAAAAAGACAAAATCTATTTTTGTACTAAGTGGGAATTTCCAACATTAAAAAGAATCTATACTGAGGTTTTTATTGTGCTGAGATGTGAATTTTTAAAAGCCCTGTGATCCAAAAGATAAATATAACACACTGCACCTTTCTTCTGCTAACCTGGGGGAAACTGTCCATCAGTTCTGAAATGTCCCTCTGACTTCATGAGCCTTCCTTGCCTTCCTTCCAGGAACCATGTGCATCTGACCTGGGTGATTAGCTATTGAGCATGCAAGTTTCTGGTCCCTCAAGACCCCTTCTTAACCACAACTCAATCTTATTCAGATATCACCTGTGTGTGGTACTGGGGATTGAACCAGGGTTATTCTACCTGAGCTACATCCCCAGCTCCCTTTTATTTTTAATTTTGAAATACATTCTCAGTAAATTGCTGAGGGTCTTACTAAATTGCCAAGTCTATTTAGTAAGGCCTAGAATCTGCGATCCTCCTGTCTCAGCCTCCCAAGTACTGGGCTTACAGGTGTGCACCACCATGCCCAGCTAGGTATCACCTTTTTTCTAGGCCACAGAGTGTTTGGGAAACTGCCCCATACCAGTTGGTAATTCCAGGAGATTTGGTTTAGGAATGAGCTTGTGATAGCATTCTGGTTAATGAGACAGGAAAGTTAGGCCACCAGGAGGGTTTCTGAGAAAGGTTCTCTTCCTCTTAAGAGAAAGGATTGGTTCATCTGGACATGGCTGGAGTTGCACACAAGGCTGGAACTCCAGCAGTATCTTCATACCAATCTAAAGCAAAACTTCACAAGAAAGGGAGCCAATCTAAGGGAAGTTCACCAAAACAGACATGAGGCCCTTGCTTCTCCATTTCTTGCCATATGAAATGCTCCTGCCCTTATTGCTCATGTCACTTGAGGGTTGCTTGCAGCTAAGAGCTCTAAAGGACACATTCAGTTTACAGTTCAGGATACCTTCAAAGCCATCATTTACTAAGCAATGTGTAAGATTAAACTATAGTGGATCTGTGTGATTCCAAAGCAGCTGATTTCGGTTCAGAAACAAACAAAAATGTATAAGTTGATATGATGTCAAGGAAAGATATTAAAGGTGTGAGTCTGAAAAGTTTAGAGGTACTCTAGCAAACAAAGTTGAATGCAGAGCAAAGCAGACAAGAGTGTGCAAGGTTAACCCTATTAGAACAGGGGAGAGAGATCACACATCTCAGTTTCACACATCGCAATCTCCCATGCATTTGGAGTCATGACTGTAAGATGTCAGCATGCTGGCTAATTATGAGACAAGCTGTACTCTAAAAAGGCTGGCCAAATGGCTAAAGTTCTGAACACATAGGAGACGAGCTGACCTATATATTTTAAGACATGGTACTGCACAGTATACATAAGCATGCAATTTCTGAGGTTAGGTGTCAGCAGAGGAAGAGATGCTGATTCAATCTCATGCTTTGGGAGAGAGAAAATAAAGAGAGAAGGTGGAATTTTGGCCACAGGTATTTTATGGGAAGGGAGAGACTCAGCCACCCTCACTTTGCAATCGATCAGCAATTACCCGGGAAAGAAGTAACAGACCTGCTAAGTTGCTTTCTGTCTGCTTTCACCAAGGTGCATGTAATCCCTCTTTCCATTTTTAATTTTTAGAAATGCATGCCTGGAGGCGGGCATGGTGGCACACACCTGTAATCCCAGTGCTTGGGAGGGTCATGGGTTCCAGGATAGCCTCAGACTCTCTTCAAACCTAGGGAGACCCTGTTTCCAAATAAGAAATAAAAATCTGGCCGGGGGGTATAACTCAAAGGTAGAAGGCCTCTGGGTTCAACCCCCAGTGCCACACACATACACACACACACACACACACACACACACACACACACACACACACAAAAGCATGCCTGGTGGAAGAAAAGGTAGATAGGAATCAGTTTCCATTTTCAGGGGTTAAAGTGAAGACAATGGGTTTTGACCCTGAAAACATCTTGAGCTCCTTGAAAGAAAGGAACCATGTACTTTTGAAATGAGAATAATGATATATTTTATGTAAAAGAGTTATATGCCTGGCTTATGATATTTAAAGCAAAATGATCACAGCATATGTTTGTTTTCTATGATCTGGGAAGTGACATTCGATTTTAGAACATCGCCTGGCACATAGTAGGCATGCAGATCCTGGCTGAAGGAATATTTGTTAACCAACTGCTAGGAGAAAAAAAGTTTAAAGGGATGACGACATAGTGTTTATTCATCTGAATAGGAAGAAAAAGCCTTTTTTAACTTCTAAAACTTCTAAATAAGTTCAAAGTCTTTTTGCATGCTATAACTTTAGAATAAATTATTTCTATTATTACCTTGGAGTTTTTTTTAAAGCTGACAATTTTTTGAACTAGCAAATATATTTTTAAACAGTTTCTAAAACTAAATTAAGCTTGATAATTAGGTGTAAATTGAGATCTGAGTGGCAATTCTATTTAAACTCGAAAATCCATCCTATACTTGTCAGTATTCGTGATACGACATTTCGGTTTGGGGAGAATTTGAATGGAGATAATGTTTAGGCATAGCTGCCTGCCATAGAAGGTTCCCTGGACTTATTTCACATATGCTTTTGCTTTCTTTCGTTTTAAATCTCATACAATAAGTCTAGTAATTCAACAAGATTCTCATCTATGGGAAAAAGACATCATAAACCCCACTTGAAAATCTAAAGTACATTGGATTTTGATCTGACCCACACATGTACTCTTTCTTAAAAGCTTATCAAATCCAAGCCTTTGAAAACGCATACACTGTAACAGATTTTTTAAAAACATGATGGAAAATATATACCACCCAGCTAAACACTCTGGATTTAGAATCGAGGCCTATATGTTTCTATTTCCATAGTGACTATTGCCGTGGAATCGACATGTTTTAATTTAGATATGAGATTATAAACATCGTTTGGAGACAGAATTTATTTTCTTCTCCTACAATTTCTGAAAATTGATCAGTCGAAGTACTGAACAGAAGCAAATTCTGGAGCGGGGACTGAGATGGCATTTGGCTGAAGGGGCATTTGTAATGAGTGAAAGGTGAGTTTTCACAGAAACTCGTGGCTTCTTCATCCTTAAAAATAACTGTGAATTTTTATACTTTGCAAAATAAATTGAAGAAGGGATCCCTAATCAGACCGCTCCTGGAAGCCTTTAAATTATGCTAACATCCAATTGCCTAAGAGAGAAAACATCAAGGTGATTAGCTAAGTACAAATTCTGCAGACGTTTTTGTCTATATTACTTAAAATGTTGAAATGCGACATTTTAGGCTCCTCAATTATCTAAGGAGAGTAGTTAGAGTGTGACTCACATTGAGGTTAAATAGAAGTTAGCACCCAAATCAGTAAAGAAAGGAGAGAGGAGCACATGATCTCTATTGATTAATTTTTTCAATGAACTATTTTGACCCCCTGCCATGTCAGAGCCAAGGCTGGGCAGATAGCAGGGGACAGGAAATGCTCAGAGTCCTGAAGAGTGACAGGGAACAGAGCAGGAAGCTCTGGCAGAGCACAAAGTCTGAAGGCTGGGTGGTGGAAAGGTCCTGAGGTCTCTACAAAAGAAAAACTTGTATATATACACTAAAGCTTCTTCCTAGGACCCACATACCTTAGAAACCTCTGCTGAATACAGTGGAATCATGCAGCCCATAAGCAGATAGCACCCCACACATCCTCACCCAACTTATTAAAAAGCCATCCTAGCCAGGCATGGTGGTGCTTGTCTGTAATCCCAGTACTTGGGAGGCTGAAACAGGAGGATTGCAGGTTCAAGGACAGCCTCAGCAAACAGTGAGATTCTCATCAACCTAGTGAGACCCTGTTTCCAACTACAAATTTTTTTGTAGAATGGTAGAATGCCCCTGAGTTCAATCACCAGTACCATTAAATAAACAAAACATTGCCATCCCAATTATAGGAACCCCTGAACTGAAGCTTTTTGTTTTTGAGGCATGACGTTGAAAAACCCTCCATCAATCCCACCTCACCAACACTTTTGGATTTTTGTTGTTGTTGTTTTGTTTTCTGTCTTAAGAGTGGAGCTAGCAGGGTGTGGTGATGCACTCTTGTAATCCCAGCATTTGGGAGGCTGAGACTGGAGAATCCGGGTTCGCAGCCAGCCTCAGCTACCTAGTGAGGCTCTCCGAAACTTAGTGAGACCCTGTTTCAAAATAAAGAATAAAAAATAGGGCTGGGGGTATAGCTTGGAGGTAGAATGCCCCTGAGTTCAATCCCCAGTACCGAAAAAAAAAGAGTGGAGCCAGCCCAGCTGGGAAGGTGGCTCACACCTGTAATCCCAGTACTTGGGAGGCTGAGATAAAAGGATGGCAGGTTTAATGCCAGCCTCAGCAACTTGCAGAAGCCCTCAGCAACTTAGTGGGACCCTGTTTCAAAATTAAAAATAAAATTGGGATGGGAGTGTTGTTTGGCAGTAGAATATCCATGGGCTCAATCCCCAGTACTACACACACACACACACACACACACACACACACACACACACACGGAGGAAGAAGAAAGCCCACCTACATGGGGCATTTGGGAATACTGTTGAACTACACTTTGAGGATTCACAGAATCTGACCATGTCCAGAAGGTGAGGGGACAACATGGGGAGGTGGAGGGACACAGGTGGAAAGTTGCATGTGGCTTCAAATGCCTGCCGAGCCCGGTGTGGTAGTGCACACCTGTAATCCCAGACTGAGACAGGAGGATTGCAGGTTCAAGAACAACTTCAGGAACTTAATGAGACCCTGTTTCAAATCAAAAAATTAAAAAAGGTCTAGGGGTGGAGCTTAGAGGTAGAAGGCCCCTGGGTTCAATTCCCAATGCCACAAAAGAAAAAAAAAAAAAAAAAAGCCTGGGACCTTTGAGAGTCTCTGTTTCCCCTAACTGAAATGAGGATATATGCCTTTCAGGTTTGAGGGAGAATGAAAACTAACATTCAAGCTGGGTGCAGTGGCACATGCCTATAATCCCAGAAAGATTATAGAAGCTGAGGAAGGAGGAACATAAGACCAACCTAGGCAACTGGGAGACCCTGTCTCCAAATATAATATAAAGGGACAGGAAAGTAGCTGAATGGTAGAGTGCCCCAGGGTTCAATCAATAGTACCAAAAACATAAAAACTAAAAATAACATTCATAAAAGTCCCTGTACAAGCTAGGTGTGGTGGCACACACCTGTAATTCCAGTACTTGGAAGGCTGAGACAGGATTGCAGGTTCAAGACTAGCCTCAGCAACTTAACAATATCCTAAGTAACCTAGTGAGATCCTATTTCAAAACAAAAATAAAAGGGCTAGGGGTGTAGCTCAGAGGTAGAATGCCTTTGGGTTCAATCTCCAGTAACACACACACACACACACACACACACACACACACACACACACACACACAGTCCCTGTAAATAGCAAATGCTAAATCAACTACAGTTATCATGATGGAATGGAAGTTCTGCACAGAACCTGCAGGATATCAATTTCAACACACTTTTTCAAGGAAGTGAACTTGACCTTCTCCTACCTTCGACCTAGATCCAATGGCCTAGAGGGTGCTGGGGACGGAGCTGGCACCAGGGCAACCCACGCTGCAGTACCTGCACTGCACTTAGGGAGTAAAGTAGAAAGAACAAGGAAATATATGACTCGTAACAAATCCCTTGAAAGAAAGGAATGGAGGAATTGTGGGATGAGTGAGGCAGAGAGGAATCCAGGAAATCTAGGATGGGTGGAGAGAGGGGAAATAAAGGCTCTTTCCAAAGGTAAGCTTCTTGGTAAGCCAAACTTACACCAAGCATTACTACACAGTCAGTTTTATTTAACTCCTTTTATAGGGAAAATTTTCCTGAAATATGCTACACTCCCAGGACAAGAAGAAGACAATCAAAAGAAGAGTGACATAAAAGAAGAAGAAAAATGCCCACCTCATGTCAGCCACCATTAAAGAACTCATGGGGCTTGGCGTAGTGGCGCATGCCTGTAATACCAGTACTAGAAGGGCTGAGAAGAGAGGATCGTAGGTTTGAGGACAGCCTTAGTAATGCAGTGAGATTCTTGGCAACCTAGCAAGAACCTGTTTTGAAACAAACAAACAAAATTTATAAAAAGGGCTGGAGCAGGGCGTGGTGGCGCAGGCTTGTAATCCCAGCATTTGGGAGGCTGAGACTGGAGGGTCCGAGCCTCACCTACCTAGTGAGGCCCTCCGAAACTTAGTGAGACCCTGTTTCAGAATAAAGAATAAAAAATAGGGCTGGGGGGTATAGCAGTTCAAAGGTAGAATGCCCCTGAGTTCAATCCCCAGTACCGCAAAAAAAAAAAAAAAAAAAAAAAGGACTGGAGGTTTAACTCAAAGGTAGAATGCCTCTGGTTCAATACCTAATACCAAAAGTTTTTTTTCAAAAAACCTCTTGGGCCTGGGTGTGGTGGCACATGCTTGTAATCCCAGTACTTGGGAGGCTGAGACAGGAAGATCCAAGTTTACGGCCATCCTCAGCTACTTAGTGAGCCCTCTGCAACTTAATGAGACCCTGTTTCAAAATAAAGAATGAAAAATAGGACTGGGGGTATAGCTTGGAGGTAGAATGCCCCTGAATTCAATCCCCAGTACTGAGAAAAAAAAAAACCTCATGGAGAAGCTGGGCATGTGCACATGCCTATAAATCTCAGTACTTGGGAGACTGAGATAGGAGGATCATAGATTTGAGACCAGCTTCAGCAACTTCGTGAGCCCCTTGGCAATTTAGTGAGGTTCTGTTTGAAAAAAATAAAAAAGGCTTGGGGATATAGATCAGAGATAGAACACCCCTGGGTTCAATCCCCAATAACAAAACCAAAACCAAAAAACACTTATGGGGAAATGGAAAACTCCCGAATCCTCCTCTCTAGCAAACACCTTAGTATTTATTTTCCCAGTGGATGGACACTGACTTCCAAGGCTATTGATTTCCCATGATCTAACCAGGAGAGATGTGATGGTACTTTAAGCTTAGAGCAGCCACTTGTGAGTTCTACAAAGCCCCCCTCGAGGGACACAACTGCAAACATCAGACTGTTCTTTTTCCAACACAATCTTCCCTTGCAGTAAAAAGTCGGTGGTCGTTTGTCAGTTTTATAGATTTGAGAGGAAACCGCTGAGATTTGGTGCATCTTCTTCAAATTAATCCTTGACCTTCAGTTTAAATCCCATGTTTACTCTGGCTCACTCAGAACATCTAACTCTGCTCTGCCCCCTTCCCTGGAGAAACCTTGCACATTTTAATACAGACATATATGTGATAAATTTATAGGATAGAGAATTCTGGGCAAGAGGGCAATTTTATGAAAAGTCATGCATTTTTGTGAATCATCCCCAATAATCAGACAGCTTTGGCTTCTGCATTTTTTTCCCCATAAACTCTGCACCATGGCTGAGCTTGGCAGTACCTTCTAAATATTACTGCACACCCCAACCTGTAAGAACCAGATCTTACAGGTTAAGAATTGTGAGGGCAGAGGTCATGGTGGTGCACACTTGGGAGGCTGAGACAAGCAGATTGCAGGTTCAAGGCCAGCCTCAGAAACTTAGCTGAGGAGTCGTGAGCACACATGAGGAGTTATAGGCTCATCCTTCACAAAGTTCAATGTTGAAGAAATAATTTGGAAGAAAATCTCAAAATCAAAACCAGGAAGCTCTTCTGTTCATTGTCTGATGTGTCTTGAAGAATAACAGGATATTATAACCCATTGTCCTTATTATTAAGACAATGTCTTGGCTACCAGGAGATTCAGTGTTTGTGGAAGCAAACCTTTCTTAGTAACTCTTGTAACTAGCATCTTTTTATCCTTTTTTTGGCTTTGGTTTTCTATTTATATTGACAATCTTAAGAATATCCAAGGTCCTATGTAAAATTACATTAATTCATTTTTTGAAAGGAAAAAGGAATAAAGCCTCTTGTCCTAAATATGCACTGGTTTTTAGGATTTGTCTTTTTCAATAGACAAAGCACAGAATTCTAGGCAAAACCTCTAGAAACCAGGCTTCTTCCCATCTCAGGGCTTGATCTCAAGCAGCTATCTAATCTAAAGTCTGTGTTGAGAGGTCCTTTTTTTCTTTTTCTTTTTTTTTTTTTTTTTTTTTTTTGCAGTACTAGGGATGGAACCCAGGGACATTCTACCTCTGAGCTATACCCCCAGCCCTATTTTTTACTCTTTATTTTGAAACAGGGTCTCATTAAGTTGTGGAGAGCCTCACTAAGTAGCTGAGGCTGGCAACAAACCTGGATCCTCCTGTCTCAGCCTCCCAAGTACTGGGATTACAAGCGTGCTCCACCAGGCGCAGCGAGAGGTCCTTTTTTAGCAGTTGTTTCCATATCATGGGAGTGCCGGGGGGAGGAGGGAGGAAATAACCAGATTCCAATATTGTGCCATATTTTTATTTATTTTTGTGGTGCTGGGAATTGAACCCAGGAAGCTTCTACCTCTGACCTATACCCCTTTATTTGTTTTATTTCAAAACAGGATCTCAGCTGAGTTGCTGAAGGTCTTGCTAAATTGTTGAGATTGGCTTCCAACCTGCAATCCTCCTGTCTCAGCCTCCGAAGTATAGGGATTACAGGCATGTTCTACCACACCCAGTTTTGTGCTGTATTTTTAACCTCTTTATTTTTTGTTGTTATTATTGCTATTGTTGTTGTACCGAGAATTGAGCCCAGAGGCATTCTACCTCCAAGCCCTTTATCCTCAGCCCTTTTTAAATTTTTTGTTTGTTTGGGAACAGGGTTTCACTAGGTGGCTGAAAGCCTCCCTATATTGCTGAGGCTGTTTTTGAACCTGTGATCCTCCTGACTCAGCCTCCCAAGTACTGGGATTACAGACCTGCACCACCACACCCACCCATCTAACCTCTCTCTTCCTAGAGCTGCTAGCCCCAGCCTCAGCCCCACCTCCCCCTGGAGACAACCTTATTCTGAACACAAATGTAGAGTGTGGATAAGGTTTTCTTCCTCCAAAATTTATTTTCAGAAGCAAAGCAGAGTGTTGAATGCACAAGGCCATGTCTACCTGAAAGATTCTCAGAACTGTAAGAAGTGATTCAGTTTGACAAAATTCTGGGGAGGAAAATCTCATTTAAAACTTCTGATGTCCCATTTCTAAGGATGATGAAAAGAAGGTGGGTCATCGTGGAAAAATCCCTAGTACAAATCTTTGCTTGCAAGGCACATAAAACAACTCTGGCCAATTGATGTGGAAAAGAAATTCACTGGAATAAAATGGGGGTGTTACAGGACCAACAGGAGACTGTAATACCAGATTTGGGAAGGGCAGGAATTAGAGCAACGCAGGAAGCCTAAGTAACAGGCTGATCCACAGTCTGTGGGGAGGGAGCATCACCAGTTATCCTCAGACTCATTCCTCTGCTCAAGGGTCAGATTCCAGACAGAGCATCTCTTCAGCCTAGCTGGGGTCCCGTGTCTGTCCCTGGCCAAGGTCATGGAGTGCCTTTTTTGTGTTCAAGGATCTGTGCTCAGTGAAGAAGGAAGGGCAGCGCCCCCAAAGCAACATCAGAATGCTGATAACCAGAAGAAAGGAAGTGGCGGCTGGATGGACACCATCCTTATGCTTTCAAGTGAGCGGCAGTCACTGTACTAAGATCCTACGAACCTTGCTGCGGCTCTGTGAGCTAGTGCAAGGGTTCACACTCTTGTTCCTTTCTCCTAACAGCTAGGTCTCTGACTTCAGGGAAGAGAAGAGAAGAGAAGACAAGACAAAAAAAAGAGTGGTATCCTGGAAAGCTCTCACCCAAAAGTCTGTTAAGAGTCTCGGGTTCCTAAGACAAGCAACCATCTCCTTGTCGAAAAATATGGCCTACCCAATATAACTGTTAAACAACCACATTTAAGTCAAGGATGTGTTGCTTTGCTGACTCCATCTGGAGACTTGGCTGGGAAATGCATGGTTGAAAAACATGGAAGCAGCATCTCTTTCTATAAAATTTTTCACTTTGATCAATTACCATTCTATTTGGTGGGAAAACGGTATGTGGGTCAAAGGACTACACCACCTACTGCTCAGGGGTGCTCCTCCTTTTCTGTGCAATACCTTGAGAAACTTTCCAGAGTCCCAAGAGGATTTGAGCCAGACCAACAAATGGACAATTTGGACCAATTTGAGGGGCCAAGTGGAGAAGCATAGATGCTTCTTTAAAAAGTTCCTGGGGAGCCGGGCGTGGTGGCGCACACTTGTAATCCCAGCACTTGGGAGGCTGAGACAGGAGGATCCAGGTTCAAGGCCAGCCTCAGCTACCTAGTGAGGCCCTCTGCAACTTAGTGAGACCCTGTTTCAAAATAAAGAATAAAAAATAGGGCTGGGGGTATAGCTCGGAGGTAGAATGCCTCTGAGTTCAATCTCCAGTACCGCAAAAAAAAAAAGTTTCTGGGTGCATCGGGGACTTTAACTGCACCAAAGCCAGTACTGAACTCCCATTTCTAATAACCGTCAACCAGACGCGTCCTAGCTGCTCGCCCTCTTATCTTCTTGCTGGTGTTTTCATACTCTGAAATTATTTCATACTCCTTGGTTTGTGTATGATCTTGCAATCAGGATGGAAGACCCAGAAGGTGAAAGTTTATCTGGTTCACAGCTGTATGGCTACTATGACGCCTGGCACGTAGTAGACCTTCAAGTATTTGTTTTAGGACTGAACTGCTGGAGGGCGAAGTGCAAAGTACCTGCTTGGAAGACTGGGCTGGGTGACCTTCCCACCCAGTGGAAGGTGTGAAAGCTGATATTCAACCCTTAATTTTAGTATTAGTTACTACAGGCCAAGCATTGAGCACAAAGCAGTCAACAAAGTGGTCACAGCTCGTGTTCTCACGGTGCATATAGCACTTTATTTGCTAAAGAACACTGTGGAGCCCGGCATGGCAGCACATGCCTGTAATCCCAGTACTTGGGAGGCTGAGACAGGAGGATCACAGGTTTGAGGACAGCCTCAGGAATGTAGTAAGACTCTTAGCAACCTAGCAATGCCCTGTTCCAAAGTTAAAAAAAAAAAAAAAAAAAAAAAAGGAAGAAAGAAAGAAAGAGGCTAGGGGTGTAACTCA
Source organism: Graphiurus murinus (assembly GCA_004027655.1). Taxonomy (NCBI): domain Eukaryota; kingdom Metazoa; phylum Chordata; class Mammalia; order Rodentia; family Gliridae; genus Graphiurus; species Graphiurus murinus. Next base: position 21,564 of record PVLC010009007.1, on the reverse strand, counting down.
GAGGTAGAATGCCCCTGGATTCAATCCTTAGTATCCCACACACACACACACACAGAAATATACTGTGGTCCTTCATAGTTTCCTGCTGACCCAGTACCCCAAGATTATCTGAGTGGTAATACTAGCAGTAGTAATCAGTAGGAAGAATAAATAGCTATAAATTATTGAACATCTATGTTCCAGCACTTTACACATTTTATCTCATTTTGATTTTTTTCTTTCGGTACTGGAGATTGAACTCAGGGGCATTCTACCTCTGAGCTATACTCCAGCCCTATTTTTTATTCTTTGTTTTGAAACAGGGTCTCACTAAGTTGCAAAGGGCCTCACTAGGTAGCTGAGGCTGGCCGCGAACCTGGATCCTCCGGTCACAGCCTCCCAAGTACTGGGATTACAAGTGTGCGCCACCACGCCCGGCTTTAGCAACTTCTTAATAGTAAAGATTGTAAAGACTAAGTAACTAGGTCTCAGAATGCTAAGAGACACCCCGCTACACACACCATGCAGCTGGCAGGTATCAAAGTCAGCTGGTCTGTGTGACTACAAAGTCTATGATATTTCATTTACAATTACTGCTTCCCTCAGAAACAGGCAAACTGTGGCAGGCTCCTCTCTGCTCTAAGACATCTCTAGCTCCAGAAAACTAAGTCAAAGGACCATGAACCATTCAGTAAAAGCAAAGGCCAACTACTCCCTCTTAAGGGATCTCACCTTCCAGTGATGATAATTTCAATCACTTACCAAGTGCCTATAACCCAGCAGTATCTGATTTGCCTCATTGCTTCAAATCTTTGCAGCAGCCCAATGTGGTAGGTGGTTTAGTTGTGCACATTTTGCAGAGGAAAAACTACCCAAGGCTTAAGGAAGGCAAGCCTCTAGCCTGGGCCCCACAACCAGCAAGAAGCAGAACTAAGCTTCGGAGTCAGCTCTGTTGATGATAAAGTCAGCCAAGGCCAGCAGCCTCCAGGTGCACCAGCTCACAGTTTTTGTCCTCCACAGCCACACCCACTGCTCTCTGCTGTCTCAGGTATCGCATGCTCTCAGAGGCATTTCCCTTTCTTCTATCAGAAGTCTTGGAGTTAGAGCAGAGAGACTCTCTTAGAGCAAATACCTGCAAAGTCCAAGTGTGTGTCCACTGTCAGTCACACCTGAAGGTCAAGAACCAGGTCTTAGCTCCTCTAACATTCTCAGTTCAGGAGCTCCTTCCTAACACGTAACAAAGACTCCCACACCAGAGACTGAACTAACATCCCATCTACTAATAAAGCCTCTGCTCTGACAGAGGAAGATGCTTGTGCTCTGATTGGTCAGGTCTAGGTCACATGTCCATCATGGAGGGATGGAATAGCTCCCACCTTAACCATACTGACCCAAAGTGAGGGAGGGGTGGCTTCTCCAAAGGAAACTGTTGTTATCAGACAGGAGAACGATGAACCACAAGCAAAAATAACAGATGTCCACTCCACATACCAACCCAGACTGGATTGAATGCCCAGTTTCATCCTCACAACCAAGTGTCATGGGGGGAGATTTTTGTGGTGTTTTTCTCCCCTATATACTTTTCCAGGGCAAAGCCTATGTTTCCCTCTGTTTTGTAACTCCAGCACCTAGTAGAGTGGTTCAAGCCACGTTTGTTGAGTGACCCAAAGTATGAATTGACTTACAGGGAGCTGAGGCAGCTGTTTCATCTTTGAAAGGCAGCATCCTGGTGAGGTGATAGAAAGAATGCAGATGCTAAAGCCCTGTCTTTCAAAGCACAGTCTGGGAAACCATGGTATCAGATAAAAATGCAGATTCTCAGGCCACCGGCAAGATTTGTTGACTTGGCATCTCAGTAAATGAGGTAGAGGAATCTACATTTTTTTTTTTTTTTTTTGCAGTACTAGGGATTGAACTCAGGGGCGTTCTACCTCCGAGCTATACCCCCAGCCCTATTTTTTATTCTTTATTTTGAAACCGAGTCTCACTCAGTTGCAGAGTGCCTCACTAGGTAGCTGAGGCTGGCCTCGAACCCGGATCCTCCGGTCTCAGCCTTCCGAATGCTGGGATTACAAGCGTGCGCCACCACGCCCGGCTGGAATCTACATTTTTAACATAAATGTATGTGATGATCCGTGCTTGTAATCTCAGTACTTGGGATGCTGAGACAGGAGGACTGCAGGTTCAAGGCCAGCCTCAGCAACACAGTAAGACTCTGAGCAACCTAGCAAGACCCTCTTTCAAAACAAAAAATGAAAATGTCTGGGTGTTTAGGTCAGAGGGAGAATGCCCCTGGAATCCCCAGTACCAAAAAAAACAAAACAAAACAAAAAAAACAGAAAAACCCTTCCCCGCCAAAAACAAAAACAACAACAATAAAAACCCATGTGATTATTATGCACTTAGCTAGAACCATGACACCATACTCAGACACCATCTGAGGGTAAATTCTATGTTCCAGTTATGTGAGCTAAAAGAGCTCTAACCTGTCAGCAACTCAATTTTCTCTCTCTCTCTCTCATCTATCGATAGATAGATAGATAGATAGATAGATAGATAGATAGATAGATGTCATTTCCAGGGTAAGTGGCTGCAGCAGGATTTGAACTCAGCTGTTCTGAGGTCAGAGCCCTAGCTCCTAACTACTTAGTGTCCTTTATCCTAATAGATAATGTATCTCTATATATTTATCTTCTCTCTCTCATATTTATTTATTTATTTTGTGGTTTCAGGGATTGAACCCAGGGGCATTACCTTTGAGCAATACCCCCAATGCTATTTTATTTTTTATTTTGAAATAGGGTCTCACTAAATTGCTGAGGGCCTCAGTAAATTGTTGAGGCTGGCTGTGAACCTGTGATCCTCCTGTCTCAGCTTCCCAAGTACTGGGATTACGAGTTTGTGCCACCATGCCCCGCTTGCTGCCCTTTAAAATGGGACTAAGGAGGGCTGGGACTATAGCTCAGTACATGTGCTTAGTATGCACAAGGCCCTAGGTTAAGTCCTCAGGATGAAAAAATAAGTACTAAAAATGGGCTAAGTCTTCACATATGATGAGGAGTCAATGAGATAACAGTTTCCTTTTAAAGTTAGATATTAAAGTTGTACTACTTGATAGCAGAACATGGTGGCACATGCTTTTTTTGTGTGTGTGTGGTACTGGGGGTTGAACCCAGGGGTATTCTACCTCCAAGCTACACCCCCAGTCCTATTTTTTAATTCTTTATTTTTGAAACAGGGTCTCACTAAGTTGCAGAGGGTCTCACTAAATAGCTGAGGCTGGCTATGAACCCAGATCCTCCTGTCTCAGCCTCCCAAGTACTGGGGTTACAAGCCTGTGCTACCACACCCGGCTCTGGCACACACTTATAATACTTGGGAGGCTAAGATAGGAAGACTGAAGGTTCAAGGCCAGCCTCACAAATTTAGCAACTAAGCAAAACCCTATTTCAAAATAAAATATAAAAGGCCTGGGAGTGTAGCTCGGAGGTAGAAAGTCTCTGGGTTGACCCCTAGCATCCCCAAAATAAAAAATAAACAAAAACCAGTTTTACTATTTGAGTTCTTTTCTAATGTTAATTCTCTGGAAAGCCTAGCAGGTCTCAAGTTCTAATAATACTTGTTTGCTCATTTCACCCTCACATGGTCCTACTCTTAAAAGACCCATTTTGCAGATAAAGAAACAGATAAAAGTCATTTCCAGGTAAGTAGCTATAGCAGGATTTGAACTCAGCTGTTCTGAGGTCAGAGCTCTAGCTTCTAACTACTTAGTGTCTTTTATCCTAATAGATAATGGATCAGGTTCCCTTAGGCAATTCACCACCAGTCACTTGGGGGACACAGAAACTCTTTGAGGGAACAGAGCTTCATTCCGCAGGGCATGGTGGCTCATGCCTGTAAATCTAAAACCTAAGAGGGAGGTGGAGACAGGAGGCTCCCAGATTCAAGGACAGCCTCAGCAGTTTAGTGAGACCCTTGACAATTTAGTGAGACCCTGTTTCAAAATAAAAAATAAAATAGGGCTGGGGGTCTAGGTTAGAGGTAGAATATTAGAGGGGTGTGGTGGTGCACACCTGTAATCTTAGTGCTTGGGAGGCTGAAACAGGAGGATCGCAGGTTTGAAGATAGCCTCAGGAAATAATAAGACTCTCATCAACCTAGTAAGACCTTGTTTCAAAATAAAAATAAATAGGGCTGAGGCTGTTGTGGGGTATAGCTCAGAGGTTGAATACCTCTGGGTTCAATCCCCAATACCACAAAAAAAAAAAAAAAAAAAAAAAAAAAAAAAAAAAAAAAAAAAAAAAAAAAAACAAGGAAAAAAAAAAAAAAAAAAAAAAAAAAAAAAAAAAAAAAAAAAAAAAAAAAAAAAAAAAAAAAAAAAAAAAAAAAAAACTTCAAATATTCAAATAAGACCTAACACTGACTAACACTGAGATAGACTGAAGAAAGGAGAGAAACAAGATGGTCAGGTCAGGTCTTTTGGCTTTGACAGGAGGAACACCAAATGTATCAGACTCCCGTGTGGTTGGCAACAGAAAAGTCTCTTTTCTTCTCTTCCAGAAACAGACCTTCTAGATTCTACAACACCTCTGTGCTTTGGAAACCAGAACTAGTCTTTAATCTTCGTTGACTGTTTTTACTTTGAATCGATACACTTCTTCCCCTTTCTTTACTTCTAGACACACACACACACACACACACACACACACACACACATATATATATAGGTTTTTTTTTTTTTTTTTTTTTTTTTTTTTCTATGAAGCCTGAGCAAAGCCTGAAGTGTAAGCCAAGCCCTCGGAAATGTGATAGCTGTTACCAAGGATTTGGGAGTAAGAATACAAAACCTGAAATTGAGATAGAAATGCTGCACTCTTGTATTTGAGATGACATCCACCCTGCCTCACAGATGGGATAAACGAGCCTTTAGGGAAACACAGGCTTTGTTCTGGGTTGCTTAGCTGGTGGGCTGCTTCTGGAAACCCCATCTCACCTCGGGATTCTGTTTACCTGACTCTACTGAACACTTAGCGTAGAAGAACCTACAAACACTCTTTGTGTTTAATTAAGATGTAAAATGCGCCTCATCTGGACATATATACCCTTGACCTACTTTGGTGAAAACAAGGAAACATTAAAATAAGGTTGTTTTTTTAAGCTAAATGACAAGGAATAATTTAAATACTTGATGACCTGCTCCACAAAGCTAAGTGTAATCCAAGCCTTCATTTCCTCACCACCTCTGTTCCATGCAGAATCAGGAAGCCAACCACCAACCAGGAGTCACCCGGAGAGAGAAAAGCAGAAAACCTGAATAGGCACTGGTAACACCTGGTGCCCCTGGGGGCAGGAGGTCCAGAAAAGACGGGGCGGCTTGGCGATGCCAGGGGCAAATTACCGGATTATAAGAACTTCCGAGGGACCCCTCAAATGCTAGCCTGATACATTTTTCGGTCCTGAAAGCAGCAGCCTGCGGGTGGGGGCTGGGCAGCCGGAGCTTCACGCAGGCACCTGCAGAGGCCCAGGGCTCCGGCCGGCTCCGGTTGGCTCCGCCTTGGAGAGAGCCGGCTTGCTGGCGGGTTTCCTAACTCTTGGCCTGTGGAGTTCTTCGCACTGCCTGTCCGCTGTCCACCAAGGGGCCTGGCCTCAGCTCCCTTTTCTCGAGCTCTGTACTTTTCAACCAGTTTCGAGCAGCCCCATTTCAGATTGGCCTTTTTATGTTTGATATAAAGAATAGTTGTTGGCCAATTTCATCTTTTCATCGCTGTTCTCTAGGCCTGAATCCAAGCCGTTCGTCAGATGCTCATTAACTCCGCCTTTGGCTCTTTCTAGTGTGTCTCCTAAGCTCATTGTGCCAAGAACTAACGCTTTCTTTTACACGATTCTCTTTCTCTGCTCCATCAGGGAGACAAATTACTTTCCAAAAGGGATCGCCAGGGATGGTTTAATGAGAATTTCTTTGGGGCTAGGCATGGAACGCAATGTAGTTAACATTCGGTGGACTTAATTGGACTTTTCTTTTCTGCCTCTTTTAAAAAAAAATCTGAAGCTATCCTGTTAATCTCTCATTTGTAATCAATTGTGTTGACTAAACAAAAGTCTAGGTCGTCTTTTCTTCCTGTCCCAGACAATCCTTTGTTGCCTCTAAATGCCTCATTCTTGAGTGATCCTGGTCGTGTAGATGGGCTCGATTGTTGACAGTTCATTATTGCGCTTTTGTCCATTTAATCTTTCTTGCTGTGTTTTGCATGTGCATGTCTTAATGAGCTCCGTTGGCAATTAACATGTTTCTAGGAGCAAACCGGTTGCTCAGACGTTTGAGAGGGAAGTGCAGGGAAAAGGGCAACGCAGCTGCCTGGAGGTGATTTCCCAGCATTTTCTCAAGACTCCAGTCCTCTCTCTGGCACCCCCACCCTCCCCAGCCCATTCTCTACCCGTACACCTGGACGCCTGGTTGGAGTAACTCCTGCCCTGGCTCCGGCAGCACCCTCCCCTCTCCTGAGCTAAACAGCAAATCAGGGGGCCCCTGTGGACCCACTTTTGCAGCCAAGGCAAGAATGAGCACCGTGCCCCCAAAATGTGTCTGGATCCTGGCAACTCCCCCGTGTCGCTCTCTGCAGAGAGGAACCTCTAACCCGCCTAAGGCAATAGGACTGTACAATCTGTTATGTACAAGGCTGTGGCTTTGGAAGAAGGCTTTTTTTTTTTTTTTTTTTTTGAGTCTTGCTGGCAAGATTGCTGAAGTGTGAGCAGTCATGGACAGAACAAACATCTTGTAGGGAAAAGATAATTGGAGTCTTTTTTGTGTCTGTGACAGGATTCCCCTCCCCCGCAATTTGATTTTTTTCAAATATTTTTTCAGGGTGGCCTCTTCAATTTAATCAAGGTTAGAATATTAATATGCAGCTGATGACTACCTTGTTTAAGTCATTTATTAATATTGTAAACTACAAGTCATGCAAACAGCTAATATTAAAGGGAAGAAAAAGTAGAAAACACAACCTTTCACCCATTAATTCCGATGCATGGTGAATAACTAAGAAGAATCCCAGTAAAGACGGTTACTGAAGGGGCTCAGCCTTGGCTTCTGGAACTTGTGCTGGCAGTGAAAGGTGGTTAGTGATTCCCGCAGACAGTTCCATTTCTCCCTGCACTATTTTTCAGGTAAAGGAATCCTTTCCTGAACCAACCCTACACCTGAGGGAAACCGACTTGTTAACCCCAGGAGTGGCTTCAAACTCTGGGAAAGCAGAGCTGAGCCGTGTAGATGCAGAACTGTTTATCTACAATTACCGTCAGACGTGAAGTCACACCTTCTCAGGTGAGAGCGTTGATAGAAGTTGGTGCGAAGGTTAAGAAGCAATCAAGTTAAGAGGAAACAACCTCTAGGAGGCTGGAGGGGACCGGGAATTCTACCTAGGTGTGTCACTGAGCCACAGCACCTCGCCCTGACTGTAGAAGTCCCTCCTACTCCACGGATGAGTTTTATTTGCTGTCAAGTTTACCATAAAACAATCCCTGTCTCTCTTCAGAACTGTCTACCTGGAAACAAATTTCTCTGCTTTATGAGCTGGGTCACCCTTTTAGACTTTCTCGTGAAAGCTTATTACAAGAAGACTTCCTCAAAGAAAGTTATCTCCCTGGTTGATGGTGGAATCTTTTTCTTTATCTCTTCTTCTGGTACTGAGACTCAACCCAGGGGCATTCTACCTCCAGCTATACTCCCAGCCCTATTTTATTTTTATTTTTTGGTACTGGGGATTGAACTCGGGAGTTCTACCTCTGAGCTACAACCCGAGCCCCCTTTTTTTTTTTTTTTTTTTTTGAAACAAGGTCTCGCTAAATTGCTGAAGCTGGCCTTGAGCCTTCCTTCTATCCCGCTGTCTCAGCCTCCCAAGCAGGGCGATTGCAGGCCTGAGCCACCACACCCAGCTTATCTTTTCTTCTTAAAGAACCGACCATCATTTCCACAAACAGGGCAACTTACTTGCTCTTCCCCACTTGAAGAGGTTGCATCTGCTCTAGATATGCTGGCGTCTGCCTTGACTAAAGTTCTGGACTTTCTTAAAGAGGTGGGCTAGCCGGCCTTCCAACTCTCACACACCACCTGCAAAGAACCCTTTAGGGAGAAAGGAAAGGATTTGGGTGAAGACAACCTTCACAAGAGCACTCAAGATGGCCCAGAACTTAGGGGCTGTGGTGATGCCAGGCAAAGATGATAAAACAGTGTATGCCTACAAGTGAAGTCATATCCAGGGCATAGGTGTCCAGGAAAGGCAAGGGGCTCACGTTCTTAGCCGCCAGGTCCTCTCCTCCTCGCCCATCCTGGGGTTTCCTGAGGTTTATAGCAATGCACAGAGATTTTGGAGTGAAATTTGCATATTCCTCTGGGTCCCAATCTCTCCTCAGCAAACTGCAGCCAGAACGCGATAACATTTAAATTCCCCCTGGCTTCCTCATCCCCCTCCCCTGGCTGCGTCTTCCCAGACTTGGGGGGGAGGGAGGAGAGGAATACAAAAAAACGAGGACGCTCTCCTTTCAGGAAATGGAATTCTAATGTACGCGTTCCTATTTCTGAATCGGAGGTACTAAAAATACCCCTGCGACAGCCTGAGGAAGCTGTCGCCGTCCTCTGTGCAAACAAAATCGACAATTCTCCTTCCCCGCGCAATGGGTCTGCGAATTGGGCGAGGGCCGGGGACAGAAGCTTTGGCTGTGACCAGGACAGATCGTCTACCCTGCCCCCAGCGTCTTTCCCGGGGCCCCAATCCCGAGATTCTCCTCCACCAGTTGCGACTGGAGGCAGCTCCGGTCTGCAAGAAGCCGGAAGTTTGCAGCCTTGCCCTGCGCAGCCCTGCGACCCCAGACATGACATTTAGATGGTCGCTGCCTCAATTGCTCTGTCGGTAAAGTGGGAATGATTATCCGCAGCTTGCGGGGTGTCAGCAACCCAGAGAATGTATCCAGAGCCTGGCTTGGAACCGATGCTCGCCTCGGCACTGAGCACCTACTGTATACCACGTCTAAGGCTAACCCACGCTCCAATCACTGTCAGAATTCCTTGGGGGTTGCGTTTTGCCTCAGTCTTCTCTCCCTCATAGAGCCGCCGCCGCAGTGGACACCCGCGCGGGGTCAGCGCCCAGCTGCAGCCGCCACCGCACTTGGGAGGCTGCGTGGAAGCGCACTCCCGGCCCCGCGCCACATTGCCTCCCGGCGCGGGGGAACAATGTTCCAGAAAACGTGGGCTGAATCGCGGCGCGGATATTAAAAGTGCGTGTGTGTGTATGTGTGTGTGTGTGTGGTGGGGGATAGGGTGGGGGGAGAGGCCCGGCGCGACGCGCCAGTAATCTGAGCTCTTGATTATCCCGATTCGGATCAAACGGGGCGGCGGCGGCCGGCCCCCTCCTGGGAATGATTAGATGATTAATGTAATGCTGTTTGAAGGGTCTCTGTTTTCTCTCTTAATTTGGGTCATTACTTAGAAAGCAAGCGTGAGATCATTTCATCTGCGTGCTCGGCGGCGGAGATAGCTATTCAGGAAATGGGCTAACTGCGCAGTAATCAGGACCGAGGCGACGCGGCGAGCTCGGGGAGCCCGGGCGCGCCCTCCCGCGGCAGGGCGCTCGGCTCCGGGAAGCCAGGCCCAGCCCGAGGGCACACTGGTCAGGGAGCCGCAGAGCTGTGGCCGGGCTGGGATCCCTGAGGTTCCGGCTCCAGCCCCCAGCGGAGGTTGGGAGCCGCGATGGCCCTCCTTAGTTCGCCCAGAGCAAGAGACGCGCCTAGGGGCAGTGCTCTGGCCTTTTACTTTAGTAATCATGCTATACTTTAGGGCGCACCCCAAACCTGCTCCCCAACATCCAGCCACTTTAACCCTTTAAATTTTTTTTCTCAACCAAATAAGGCAACATCCAGAATCCCAAGCGTCTGAACAATCACCAAATAAAAACTTGGCACCTCCCGGAAGAGGATGGAAGCCTTTTTGCCCTTGTTTCTGTGTGCCTTAACACGCCAGCGCTGCAAGGAACACCGGTTTGGCCTTGGCCTGGCCCCAGTGCTCCAAAAAGAAGTCGCATTTGGGAAGGGAAATGCTAGAAACATCTAGGTCCTTCACGTTCTTTGGAGTCGTTGAGCTCACCTTTTGGGAAGGGGATGGGGGAAAAGAAAACGCGCACTAATTATTCTGTTTATTGAGTCATATGTGTATATATTCCGTGTTCGCTTGCACAGGAGGAATTACATGGCTGTCTAAAGATGCCTGGGGGCGCCGCGCTCTTCTGGGGTGTTCACGGTGACAGGCTGAGGTTCAAAACCGGCTGCCTGAGGAGAACCGACCGAGGCCTGGAATTAAATATGTTTCGGCGCACTGGATTTAAATAAATTTCTCGAATATACAAAGGTGGGAGCCACGAGCTTGCTGCCAGTCATCCAGGAAACGTTTAACTTTCCAAAAATATGCTGGTTTTGATAAATAGATTTTAGCCTCTCTGCTATGGTTTTTTTTTTTCCTTTAATTTTAGAAATAAGTTTATACGTGTGATCTGTTTTGGGGTAGTACAGGGCGGGAAGGGAGGACAAGGCAGTGGCTCTCAGCTTTGCACAGTCCTGGTCAGGTCCTTTGCGGAGGGGGCGGTGGGGCCCACGCTGTCGTGGAGTTTGCGCACGTGTTTCTTTAAGTCAAAGTTTCTGCAAAAACCTTTGCCGCAAGTAGCGCACGTGAAAGGCTTCTTGTCGTTGTGGGTGTGCATGTGGAAGGTCAGATTGTAGACCTGGTGGAAGGCCTTGTTACAGATGGTACATTTGTACTGCTTCTCGCCGCTGTGGGTCAGCTTGTGGTTCTTGTAGTTCCCTACAGGAGACCAAAAACAAAACAAAACAAAACAAAAAAGTAGGGGTATGGAGTGGAATGAAGCGTCCCGGGGGGCGGCTCAGGTGCCCGCGCTAAGAAGGCAACGCTTGGCTAGGCGGGCGCGACCTCTTCGAGTGAACAAGTTGTCAAACTTCGTCAGCGTCAAGCCCCTGGCACTCCTGAAAGCCGGAGGGCCGAGCCGCCCGGAGCTGGCCTGAGGCCCTGCCCTGCCGGGTACGGAGGCCCGCGAAGCGTCCCTCCTGTCGTGCTCCGTGGGCCGGGAAACTTTTGTTCAGCCCAGAGACGCACCGGATCTTTCTAGCTGATGCCTCGTTCGAAGAAATTCGCACGAACCCAGGCTTCGTCCCTCATTTTTTTTTTTCCTTTTTCTCATTTTTAAAGTTACTCCCTCTCGTCACCTCAATTACCACCTGGAGATCCAAAAGTGCTTCGGAAAATCGAGCGGGCTACCCGCCTTAGGAGCACTGGGGACCATGCGGGTTTCTCAGTTAAGTTGTTTCCAGGAGGTAGATACTGCCTCGAATTTTATTTTTCATTTGAAAGAAGATAACAGACTACAAAGGGAACCTTTTCCTGCAGGGCAATTCTCTCCTTTTCCCTACTTCCTTTCCGTCTGCCCCTTCCTTCCATCCCACTTCCCAAAAACAGAGTCCTGGGGTGCATCCGGCCCGAATCCAGCAGGGTCTACTATCCCAGTCCAGAGAGCTTCCACCCATACCCGGCACGACCAGGTTCCAAGGAGTCCCTGCGTCCTAGTCTGCGGCTTTGGCGCTGCCTCTTCCCAGATCCTTCTTTGCCATCCCCCCACCCACCTGCCACGACCCTCCAAGTCCCGAGGTGAAGTTAGGAGTGGGCCTCGCCCGGCACATTACCTTTTTGGTGAAAGCCTTTGCCGCAAAATTCGCAGACGAAGGGCTTGTAGCCCGCGTGGATGCGGATGTGCGTGTTGAGCGTGGAGCTGCGGTTGAAGGCTTTGCCGCACTGGTTGCATTTATGAGGCTTTTCCTGCCGAGAGGGACGCGCGTACAGTGAGGCTGAGACCACGGCGGCGGAGGCCACCTTGGGGGCACCTCGCAGGGACCCAGCATTCCCCTGGATGGGTAAGGGGGGACTCTTTGGCCATTCTATCTCCAACGCCAGCGCTCAGACTGGGGGCGGGGGAGCGTCGCGCGAGGGTAGGGACTGACCCGTGGCCACGTACCTGGGTGTGGATAATTTTGTGTCTGCAAAGAGTGCTGGCCTGGCGAAAGCCTTTGCCGCAGACTTTGCACACGAAAGGTCTGGCTCCGGTGTGGACCGGCATGTGGCGGGTGAGGTTATAGTGAGCGTTAAACACCTAGGGAAGACCAAGAGGGAAGCTCGCGCTGCGTCCCACCGAGGGCCTACGAGCAGCCCCGGGAGGTCTCAGCCTGACTCCCCCAACCACCACTCCCACTCAGCAACTAGAGCCCGGGAGCAGAGGGCTTCTCAGCTTGCTGTTTACGCGGATGCTGGGCGGCAACTGACAAATGGGTGTCCCCGTTTTACAGAACAGGAAACTGAGGCCCAGCTAGGCACCCCATTTGCTAACGCAGCTACTCGTCGTGAGAAAGGGTGTTCAAGGCCTCCCCTCCCGACCCCCAGGACTTGGGCCTCACCTTGCCGCACACTTCGCAGGTGAAGTTTTTGGGCTTGCCGTCCGCGGAGCCTCCGGGCAGCTTGCTGTGGCCCTTGACGACCCCACGCTCGGCGGTTAGGGCCGAGTTCTCCTTGAGCACCTGCTCCAGCGGCGCCGGCAAGCGCTCCTTATGGGGATAAGGAGCCGGATGGGGGAACTTGTCCGCGGCCAGGCCGGCCAGCTTGGCGTTCTCCAGCAGAAAGAGCTTGGGGTGCGCAGCCAGGGCTGTGGGGGCCTGCGCGTTGAGGAGGCCAGATGGGAAAAGGTGGCCGCCCAGGAGCTCCGAGGGCGGGTAGGTGGTCGAGTCCAGGTAGTTGAAGTAGTAGAGTGAGCCGCTGGCCGGCAGCCCCACGGCTTGGTTGATGACCTGCGGCTTGATGACCCTGCCCGCGGGCAGCGCAGACGGCGCCAGGCCCAGCTCCGCCTTGCAGCACACGCCACAGTTGGTTTTGCACAAGCCGCTGGCGCCGCACACTGGGGCCCCCCCGCCGCCGCCGCCGCCGCCGCCACCGCCGCCCGCCCGGAGGCTGCTTTTCCAGAGCTCAGAGTAACTGAGCAGCGTCTTGGACGGCACCTCGTAGCCCAGGGGCTGCAGGGGGATCATACAGGGCAGCGGCGAGCAGAGGTTGAGCAGTTTCTTGCTCTGACTGCCGTCCGCCTCGAGCGCCCCAGGCCGGGGCTCAAAGGGCGCGCGAGGCTCCGACGTCTTGGCCATGATGCGCTCGATGGAGAAGGCCAGCGTCTTGGAGGTGGCCGGCGACGCTCCAGCGCGCGGGCAGGCCGGGGGTACCATGGTCTCCAAGGAAGCGGAGCTGGCCATGGCGCGCGGAGCCGAGCCGAGCCGAGCCGGGCTGGGCCAGGGCACAGCCTCTCTCCTCTAAGTCTGCATTCCGGAAAAGGCAGGGGGGAAAACCGCAATTTAATAAGCACCTAGTCGGGTCCGGGTCACCCATTTGCATTCAAATGAACAGAAGCAGAACAAAGTGCACCCAAGGGTACCAAATTACCGCCCATTAACCCGGCGCGCAAGGAACCCACCAGCCCCTGCCCCGGGACTATGAAAGGGGGCAGAAGGGGGAGGGTTTACAAAGGAAAAGGAGAGGGAGGGAGGGAGGGAGAAAAGAGCCTCAAATTACCCCCCACCCCAGCCCTTCCAGGGACCCAGGCCTCCGCCACGCGCGCTGGGAGCCGGACGGAGAAGGGCAAAGTTAAAGAGGCCCGGGGGCCGGCCCGTTCGCTTTTACCTCTTTCCCCCACCGCCGGGGAGATGCGTTCAGAGCCATGCAGCGTCCCTCTTCTGTCACATTTTGATGGCAAACATCTTCCCCTCCGCGTGAGATCACTGTCTTTTACATTCAGCTGACATCACACGGAGTCACTTGAAGTGGAATGACATGGGCGGCGGCGCGGCTCCCGAAGCGGACCCTGTGTTCCCCCGCGCCTGCCGGCCGCCGCCGCCACCGCCCCTCAAACTTTAAAAGGAGGCAACTGGCGCCCGCGCTCCGCTCGGGGAAGTGCGAGCGGTTTGCGAATCGGGAAGGAGGGAAGAGACGGGAGGGGGGAGGGGGAGGAATCGTGATGGTTTTGCCGGTGGAAGGAAGGAGGGGGGGGGGAGCCCAAACCCAAACCTAGACCTAGGCAGAGTTCCGTGCGTGATTCACAACTTTGGGGGCCTACGGGCTTGGGGGCACGCGGGGAAGGCGGGGAGTTCCGGACGCGTTGCCCCAGAGGGCCCCCGGGTGTCCGTCTAGTCACCGAAGTATCCCTTAGCCCTCCGCAGCCGAGCTGGGCATCGTGCTAATAAACTGCCATTTACCCACGGAGCCGGCGCCAGCCCCGAACACGCGCAAATGATAATTACCTCATTAGGATGTGGCGCATGGACGCGGGCGTCGCGTTTGGAGGGGGGAACTTGTTAATGGGGAAATATTAATTTATGCAAAAGCAACGAGCTCGCCTTGGCTGGCGTCGGAGGTCGGGGGAGAGCTCCCGCCGCCTCAGGACGACCTCGAAGCGCCAGAGCAAGGCCGCGCGCCGGGATCCCGGGAGCTTCCGAGCCGGCGGGTGCGCCTCCAGCTTTCTGGCCCGACCCCCGCCCGAGGCCGGGGGAGCCTGCACCGAGAGCTGGAGGACTGTTGGAGATCCTGATCGATCAGAATTGCTGATTTGTGATCGGTTTCCAAGGCAAAGCCGGGCTCTGCGTTTGGTTCAGGGCTGCGTGCGGGGAGGATTCGGAGGGCAGCTCTCCCGGCTGATGGGTACTTACTGTTTGTATAATTGAGAAGGTCCAATCTCCACCTGTTTAAGGAGCAGATTGAAACAGCAGAACCTCCCCTGGATCCTATTAAAACGTTTTTCCTCCTAAGGCCATTCAGCCGAACCAATTTTCCGAAGTGATTCATAGAGCTGAATTCTGCCAAGACGGCTCTTTCACTTTTAGCCACTAAAGCACCGCGTGGAACCGGGTTTTGTGTTTTTCTAAAATAAAGAGAAGGATTATCAGAGGGGAGAGGGAGGGGGCCTGAAGGGGGGCAGGCAGGGACTTAGTGTGGCCAGAGGTAGAAGCAGAGGAAAGAAAAGGCCCTTTTCTAGACAGGCCCCAAGTAAGTTCGGAGGAATTCAGCGTTTTGTGCCTGGCGCACAAAAGCAGCGCGCTCCGCGCTTGGTTTGGAGGGGCTGAATTCATCTGTTTGCAGAACATTCCACCTGCGTATCCCAACAAACTGCTCAGAGGCGCTCCAGCACTTTCAGCAGGCCTGCGCTCTCGGCAACAACAAAAGTGGTCGAGGCTGAGGGTTCTTGGGGAGGGGGGGGGGTTAGAAGAGAGCGAGTGAGAGAATTAGGTTTAGGAAAGGAGGAGGGGTGGGTGCAGGGTTTTTTGAAAACTTTTGGCTGGTTTTGTTCCCAGGACAATTATATCTTGCCAGCCGGCTTTTGCAAGACCAAGAGCTTTGTGGCCGCAACTACAGTTTAAGAGGATTACGGTGGGTATAATATGAGCAAACAGGGTTGAGGGTTTGATAGTGGATTCCATCTCCGGAGACACATGATCATGTGCAGCAGCCAGATAAAGTGCTGCTAAAGGCAAGCGTCTCTTCTTCATTCTGAAACAGGTCTTGAAGAGTTCCATCCCAGCCCAGGCCCCTCAGCACTCTAAAACACCTCGGAAAACCAACAAGACACAGGACCAAGAAAGCTCTAGTTTTAACTGCAGGCAAATAACTCTCTTTCCCCCATACAATTCTCCCTCCTTCCACCCATCTGTCCAGCTGTGGTTCCTTTGACATGCCATTGCAGACCTGTGTGGACCTGGCAGGTAAGAAGGAAAGTGTATCTGGAAAGCAAGGGGGGTGGGGTGGGAGCAGAGAGATGTCTCTGAGGAAAAGTGGCTTGGGCGAGGCTGGAGGAGGTTAATGTTCTCATCCTGCCAAGCTGGGAAACGCCACCTAAATCCAGCAATCCTAAGTCTGTTCCTTTAATATCACCACCACTACCACCACCCCAGTTCCCAGATTTCCAAGCTAGAGAGGCTTTCCTGTCTGGAAGAATCATTTCCACAGCCCACTTAATTTAGGACAAGTTCGGAGAGGCTGAATTCCAGGCCCACTATACTTCCACCCCTATGTTAATTGAACACAACAGCTCAGATTACTCTCCTCTACCCCCCAAAACATAAAAAAAACACTCCCTCCACACTGAAACAATGTCAATACACCCGCAGCTTCTCAAAACCTGAGTTTCTATCCCGACCTTCCTGTGGATCCCGCGCTGCCACCAGCATCGCACCCCAACCCTTTTTCCAAATTGGGTAATTGTTGATCTCCGCAGCAGCTGAAAGATCTGCTGGTTTGAAAGCTCCATCAGGCTGAAAGGCTTGCAAAGGCTTCCCGGGAACCTGCTTGCCATCCCCGGTGCTTTTTTGTGGCTGCCTAAGCCATCTCTCTCTCCCTGGGCGTCACAAAGGAGTGCTACCTCCACAGAAAGAAAACATTTGGGTAAAAACAAGTTGCCCCTAATGTGCCTCTCTTTCCAAATGTTGGGTGAATACACTGGCTTTTATGAAAGTATTTAATTAGCTTCCACAAACTTCTCCTTCCCTCGCCTGCAGATTATATTGAAGTGGAGGGTTGGAAACTATTTTACACCTTGCCACTCACATGTTAATTAATCTCTATCTAACCCTAATTGCAGTTTATTCAAGCACTGCTCAACAGCTCACCCACACAATAAACACTGATCCTACTTTTATACATATTACTTCACGTTAACACATTGAGTAATTAACTCCAGTACCAACTAATAGTGCAAACAAATATTTTCTGTAAACGAGATGATTTCAGGCAGAATAATAGAAGACTGGGGGAACACCGGGAATGGTGGAGGGAGTGCTGGGATTTCTATTTGCCCCCACCCCCAGCCCTCCAAATTCATTCTTCTATGGAGCATCTTTTTTGAGAATGAAAAAATTTTAAAAAGAGGGACAACTAGAGAAATGAAAATTTCGCAATGGTAGGGAGTTGGTGGAATTAGGGGTAGCCTTTTCTTCTACACATTTTCAGTAGGGGGAAAATTCCAAATTACCAACCTGAAGGGTAACAGGAGGCTCCAGGGCTAGGCAGATGTTTCAGGGGTGGGACTCTTATTCGTGGAAAACAAAGTTGCTGAAACCTCCCTCTCTAAAGAAGTTCTGATCAACATTTAAAGTAATATGTTTCTAATGAAGTGGGCCAGGCCCTGGTGACCTTCTGGAAATACCAGTCTCTCTCCCAGCCCATACAGGTGTGTAAGCTCCATCCTGGGGGTGCTGGCACCAAGGGGACCAGTGCCTTGAGTAGGAGGTAGGAGGTCACAGCCCAAGGGAGACCAAGAAGGCTGGCTGCAGTCACTTTCCAGCCTTGGGGCTGGATTCCCAGACTCTCTGGGTCAAAATCAGGGCACCCAGGCCTGTGGCAACCTTCCGGGCCGGCCCCCTGCATGTGCTGTGGCCTATCCCACAGAGCCACTGGGCCTATGGTCACAGCCTATCTCATTCTGAGAGCTCTAGTCAAAACCTGGATGCTTTTGCTTCTTCACCATCAGGCCTTTGCTGGGGCCTCAACACTCAGGGGCAGTGGGGAATGCCCAGAGATAGGCCCTAAGCCTTCTGTGAACCCTTCCCACCTGGCAGAGCGAGGCTACCCAGTCCTGGCTATTCTGTGGCTCAGTGGGGCCTGGCCTGGGCTTGACTTCTGGGATCTGCAGCCCTGTGACATTTCCACTTTGGTTGGGGATCCAGGAGCAGCCCCCAAAGACCAGAGCACAATATTTTAATTGACATCCCAGTTTTAAGCACAGCTGGCAGCTCTCTATTGATTTTACAGGACCATCTATTGTAGAAAGCATATTAAATATGACTGGCCCTGCTAGAGCTGAGCTTCTCTCCTGCCCCTCACTAGTCCAAATCATTGTAACAGTGACTTCTGTTTAAAAACATTTTTTTTTTTTAATGCCAGGAATTGCCCACACTTTAGGGCAAATTACTTAGCTCACACCTTCCTGCCTTCCCAGTGTAGACAACCTCAGAGGAAAATCCCTTTCTTGTTCAAAAGCTCACAAATTTGCACCATTTCTGAATTCATGGGAGTAAAAGATGAGCATTTCCATCTCCAAAAGGTGTTGCAATTCCAGCTATGAGGCTTGTGTCCCTGGGTTCTGGATGGCAAAGGACACATTAAATTTTTCAGCTGTTATTATTATTTTCTCATCTGACTTGAATACATACTAATTCATCCTGTGACCCCTCCCTGGAGAGTTGAGCAGTGGCGGGGGGTGCAGGTGGTGAGTTTGGGGAGACGTGGGCTCTCAAGTTCTTTCACACTCCTCCCCTCTCTCCATGATTTGTTTGAGGGGAGTGAGCCCCAAACGAAGCAAACTTTCTGGTGTAAGGAGTGTGCTTCCCTCCTACCCCCCTTTCTTCTTTCTTTCTTTCGTTTGAAAGGAACATTTAAAATCTGATTTACTTGGTGCTGCGCTTAACTGCTGCTGAAAATAGATTAACTTCTGAAGAGAAATTCTTCTTCGACCCTCTTATTCCCTCCAGGAAGCATTTTATTGAAAACATTTGAACAGGCTTGCCGGTGGCGGGCTTGTCCGAGACGCAAGGGGCCTCGGCCTTCCTTCCGTGAGCCTTGTTCTCAGGATTAGCGCGGTGGAGAGACAAAGAGCCCTAGATACCCTGGCCCAGTGAGGCCGGCGCGCTGGGAGCGCTCCCGGGTTCCGGTACCGCACAGTCCCCGGCCTGGACCACTAAGGACAGATGGGCTAGAGTCGTGTGCATCAGCCGCATCCTTAGGGAGCCTGCCGTGCTGGCAACTGAGGTGCCGAGAGCCGGCCCACTGCATCAAGCGGCTGTTTTGAAGAACTCCTTGCTTTCGAAGACTGGTCTGCAAATCTCAACGCACTCAAGGACTGGTTTTTCACCCCTGAGCCAGAGGAGTGCCTATTAGCAAAGGGCCACCGGCTTTGCAGCCTGGAACTGGAGGGGGGAGGAGAGGCAGGCGGTGATACAAACCTATCAGAATTTCCAGGATCCTCCTAACACCCTATGCACGGGATCACATCAGAGGACATTTGCTGAGTCTTTGGAAACCTGGGCAATATACACACTCTTAGGCCAGAGGGAGTCTCCCCAAAGAGCCACTCGGCCTTCTCCACCCGCAGGCTCTCCTTTCTGCCCTGGATGCATTTGTAATCACAAGCATATATATGCATATCGTATGTATGCATATGTATGCACATCGTGTATATGCATGCATGTACATATACTATCGGCAATCCTAGAAATGCCATTTAATTAGGAATCTGATCCAATACTCCCGCGAAGCAATTCACAAGCAGACATATCATTTTTTTTCCAGGGGAGGTGGGGGAAAGAAGTTGCCCAGTGCACCTGAGATTTTTCCTTGCGATGACGTGATTTTTGTGGGCAAACAAAAGGAAATTTTCATTTAATAAAAGAAAACAATTCTATTTTATATATGATATCACACACATATATATGCCCTTGAAATAAAAAGGCATTTGGGTGAGTGACGGGCCCTGCGCAGTTGGGAGACGTGGATTTCCGACTCTCCAGAGAGACTGTTTAGGATCCTCGCGTTATTTAACTTGGCAGCTGGTTAAACTCCGCTGTGGAGCCTGCCCAAAGGTATTAGCGTTAAGTGCTGAGAGCAGAAGTTAAGCCGGCAGGGAAAAGGAGGAACCGGAGGGGCCCAGGATGATTTCAGATTCCCGGAACTTCTGGAAGTTTGCAGGGCAGCCAGCGCAGGTCGGAAGTGGAGGGTGCACAGCAGAAGAACTTGAAATGCTGGGGCCCTCAACAAGTGCCACAGCTCTGTTTTGTCTTTGATAAAAACTTTCCCTGTGCGCATGCAAACAGGAAAGTAATTTTTGCTGGCAATCTCAACTCTGGAGCCCTCACAGGCACAGCAGAAACCCCCCTTTTCTTTACCTGGGTACACATGCTTCACAAAATAATTCCAAAAAAGTCAATCAGAGCCCCTTCAAGAGTGGGCCAACCTGCTTTTGTGTCCATCTCAGGCTCCCTGGTGCTCACACACTCTCCCTCTTTGGGGGTGAAGCTAGGGCATCAGTTAGTAGGTGATTACTTATGACTATTAAAAACCTGGCCTAATCTATGCTGAATTAAACACTCACCCAGCCTATTCTCATATCATCCTACGAAGTCAATGTGTTTTATCAATATCTCCATCATATAGATGCAAAAATTGAGGCCCTTGAAGGTGAGGACACACATCCAAGCTCACTCAGCTGACTGAGAGGTTGCTTTCAGAACCTGTACTCACTCCTAAGCACCAGGCCAAAAGCCCAAAGCTAAATAATTAGTTTGAACTGCTGGTAGAGTGGAAAATTAGTTAGCAGTATCTACTAAGTTTGAGTACTGGTATTACTGATGAGCCAGCAATTCCACTCCTAAGTATATACCCAAAGAAAATGCATACCTACATTCATGGGAAGACGTTTCCTAGGATGGTCCTAGCAACAATATTTGTAATAGCCCCGAATTGGATATGGTCCAATAACCATCAGGAGTGTAACCCATAAATAAATAGTAGTATGGGTGCAAAACAAAACACTATACATCAATAAGAATCAACGAACGATTGACTGCTATACTCAAGAGCGTGAATGAGTCTCACAAACACGACGTTGAGCAAAGGCAGCCAGATCTAAATACTTGATACTATGTGATTCCATTTTAAAAAGTTCCAAAATATAAGTCTATAGGCCAGGCATGGTGACATACACTTGCAATCCCAGTACTTGGGAGGCTGAGAGAGGAGGATGCAGGTTTGCCGCCAGCCTCAGCTACTTAGTGAGGCCCTCCACAACTTAGAGATCCTGTTTCAAAATAAAGAATAAAAAATAGGGCTGGGGGTGTAGCTTGGAGGTAGAATGCCCCTGGGTTCAATCCCCAGTACCACAAAAATAAATAAACAAATAAATAAATAAACAAATAGTTCCAAAATAGGGAAAATTAGGGGGCATGAAGGGGTTTGTTAAAACTATTTCCTGACCTGGGTTCTGGTTTATGAAGCTGTGTATTTATTTCTGTATAACTGTTAAATACACATACTTGTTTATCTTTCTGTACATTATAATATCTATGTATTTGTTAAATAAATGAATAATTTTCATGAGCTTGTCTGACTGCTCCCAGCCTCCCAATTCCTCAAAGAACTGCTCTTTTCCTGTATCTTGAATAATACTCCTTTAATTTCTTCTTTAGGACCAGACAACCACATCCATTAATTGGATTGTTTTTCTTCTTCTCCTCCTCCTCCTCCTCCTCCTCCTCCTCCTCCTCCTCCTCCTATTGGTACTGGGGATTGAATCTAGAGCCTGCAGCCCTATTTTATTTTATTCTTTTGTTTTGAAGCAGAGTCTCTGTAAGTTGCTGAGGGTCTTACTAAATTTCTTAGACTGGCCTTGAACCTGTGATCCTCCTGTCTTAGTCTCCCAAATACTGGGATTATAGACTTGTGCCACCATGCCCAGCTTC